>RJWH01004888.1:54748-92689 GCA_004363575.1 Solenodon paradoxus | reverse complement strand
CTGGGAGCCCAGATCTGAGCCTCAGGGGACTGTCATCCAAAGACCTCTTAATGACAGCCCAAACATTTCTAATTGGAGATGAGATTAGTGGTGGCGGCAGGACTGGGAGGGGGTGGGTGGGGAGAGAGAGATGGAAGAGAAACCCACAGAGATGGAGAGAGATAGAGAAACACAGAGACATGGTGAGGGAGACAGAGGGGAGACCAAGGAAATAACAAGAGACAGGGACAGAGAGAGCTGGAGAGAAAGAGGGAGGGAGGGGAGGGGAGAGAAAGAGAGGGGAGGGGAAGGAGGTGGAGGGGAGGTAGGAGGAGGGGAGGGGAGGAGAGAGGAGAGTTAGGAAAGAGAGGAGCAAGATTGATTCAGATTTGGACACAGAGTCCTGGAAAGACCTACTGACAGAAAAGTGGGACAGAGAGAGGGAGGGGAGGAGAACAGAGAGAAAGAACGGGAGGAGTTCAGGCTAAAAGGAAAGCAAGGCTGGAACAGGACTTGGTGGAGTCTGCAAAATAACTAGTCTGACTCAGGAGGAAGAGTTGGACTTGGGGAGCAGGGGTCCCCCAACTAAGCCTCTACCTCTCCCTAGTCTGCCCCTCCATTCAGGCTCCTGTGGTGAGGTCAGCAGGCTGCCCCCAGGGTGAGATCATGGGCAGATTTGACAGAATCTGACTCTTTCCAAGAGGCTGGGTCAGGAGGTCAGTGGGACAGCCTGCTTTGGGGGAGGGGAGATCAGGCTGGGACTTTGGGCCCAGGGGAAGCACCCCCCTTACCCAAGCCATGTGGTTCCACTTAGCACTGGCCAGGCTGCATGGGGTGGGGCTGGTAGGAGGGCCTGGATTGTGCTAGACCAGTTCTTTCCTTTGTTGGAATGAGAGGGAGAGGGTCAAAGGGCCAAAGAGCTGATCAGAAGGTGATCAAAGAGAGTAAAGAATGGGGAGGTCAGATGGAGGAGATGGGGATAGGCAGAAGGAGGTCAGGGGGACAGTCAGAAGGAGGTCAGGGGGACAGTCAGAAGGAGAAGACCAGAGGAGGGAATCAAGGAAGTCAGAGAAAGGAGGTAAGAGGAGAAAGTCAGAGGGAAGAGGTCATAGGGAGTGGTCAGAAGTAGAAACCAATGGGAGAGAAAAAGTAGTTACAGAGAGGAGACTAGAATTGGTAATAGTCAGAGGGAAGAGGTCTTGGATAATGGCAGTCATGGAGGAATCAGAAGGAACTGGTCAGGGGAAATGGTGGTCAGAGGGAGGAGGTCATGGCTCATGGCGGTCGTGGAGGAATCAGAAGGAACTAGTCAAGGGAGATGGTCAGAGGGAGGAGGTCATGGCTCATGGCGGTCATAGAGGAATCAGAAGGAAGTGGTCAGGGGAGATGGTGGTCAGAGGGAGGAGGTCATGGCTCATGGCGGTCATGGAGGAATCAGAAGGAACTAGTCAAGGGAGATGATGGTCAGAGGGAGGAGGTCATGGCTCATGGCGGTCATAGAAGATTTGAAGGAAGTGGTCAAGGGAGATGGTGGTCAGAGGGAGGAGCACTAGGGGAGGAGGCAGAGAACGGGGAGCCCCTCCTCCCTAAGTGGGCTTCCCCTGGCAAGGGGGCTTCAGAGCTGGCAAGCAGCCCCAGGGAGTCAATGCGGGGGTGTTTGGAGAGGGGACAGTCTGGCCGTGGGGCTCAGGCCAGGAAGTTTTGATTCATCTCAGAACTAGGTCAGTTTTTTTTTTTCTCTCACCAAAATCCAAGGGAAAAAAAATAAACCAAAACAAAACAAAAAAATAACCCAAAAATCCCAGCAGTCAACAGACTGATGAAGCCTGAACAGCTGCAGGGGGGCAGGGGAGGGGGAGAGTGGGTGCAACTCCCTGACCCACAAACACAGTGAGGCCATCTCTGAGTCCCCCAAACCAAAGTCACTCCCAGGGAGCCCTGGGCTTGTCCTAACTACCCCTCATCCTGGCTTTTCTCTGCAGTGGATCCCGTGGATGTGTTGAAGGTCATGGGTGCACGAGAGGGCCACACAGGGGTCCCCCAGGTGCCTGGTTTCTGCCCCCAGAGGACCCCAGAAGGTGACTGGGCATTCAGGGTGAGCAAGGACAGCATGCTTGGAGCCCCCACGTGGGAACTCTTTGCAGGTGAGAGGGTGGGAGGCACTTGGGATCCCCTCCCTCCCCAGAGCACCCTCAGGCCCTCTCAGCAAGCCCTTTTCTCTGCCCTCACCCCAGATGAGCACTTTCCTGAGAATTTCTCCATGATGGCCACTCTGAGGGGTCAGCCGGCCAACCAGTCCGTCCTTCTATCCATTTACGACCAGGAGGGTGTCCGGCAACTGGGTCTGGCCCTGGGCTCAACTCTGGGTCTCCTTGGCGACCCCTTCAGTCCCCTCCTCCAGCAGGTCAGCCTCATGGATGGCAGGTGAGTCTAGAGAGGTGGGGGTCCAGGGTGGGTGGGGCGAGAAGCAACCTCACTGAGCCTGTTCCCTCTGCCCCATCCCTATAGGTGGCACCGTGTGGCCATCAGTGTGGATGGGGAGATGATGACTTTGCTGGTTGACTGTCAACCTCCGCTCCCTGTATGGGGACAAAGACCTCGAGTCATCAGCACAGCCGGACTCACGATGCTGGGCACGCATGACCTCGAGGAGATGTTCGAGGTAGGACTTCCGTGAGAGGGGAAACTGAGGCAGAGGATATGAGGGCACAGCTGGAAGCTGGAGAAGAGACTGGAGAAGGGAATGTGTTCTAACCTGTGCCCTCTCCCCAGGGAGATATCCAGGAGCTGCTGATCAGCCCGGATCCTCAGGCTGCCTTTCACGCCTGTGAGCAGTACCTTCCCGACTGTGACCATCTGGAACCCATAGCCACGGGGGTGAGTGAGGTCACATACTAAGTCATCCCTGACTCCAGGTCTCAGGAAGGAGTGAACTCTGACCACCATGCATGGGGCCGAGTGACTTCTACTTTCACACAGATACTAGACATGAGTGACAACCTCAGGTCATGTAACTGAGTGGCCTTGGGCTCGGGATGATATAACTGACCTTGACCCTAGGTTACAGGGATAATTGAGGCCTTGCTTCAGAACATGAGACCAATGAACCACAAACATGGCCCCAGAAGACCTGAGTGTTGGAGCCTCCACTGAGGGAGAGAGTTATTGATAATGAAATTTGAACTTGACTGAGGACCCCTTTGCAGACTCCTCCGGGTGAGCCAGAAACCCCTGTCCCTCGACGCAAGGGGAAAGGGAAGGGGAAGAAAAAAGGACGAGGTCGCAAGGGGAAGGGAAGGAAAAAGAACAAGGCAACTCTGGACTTGGGTCCACCTCCTGGCTCCCTGGAGAACCAGGTAAGGGACCTGACACCTCACACTCTTGCTCTTTGCCTGACTTGTGGCCTCTGATCCCTGCTGTTCAGTAGTTCCTCACCCCTGGTTGCTACTTCTCATCTCCAGCCCCTCAGTTTTGACTGCCCTCAGCTGACTGGTGGCTAAGGTCTTGTCTTAGGGCCCTGCCATCTTTAACCCCCTAATTTCCAATTCTGGGGGACTGGCAGGAGGGGGAGCACTCTTCTGAGTATCTTATTAGGGGATTTTTAGTGGAGTTTACTGTTGAAGGGCAGTTACTAGCTGGGGCGATGAAGGTTCTTTGGTTAATGTGTCATTGTTCGGGGTTGACTGGTTGGGGTCAATGGTGAGAGGGAGGGAGTTCCTAAGTGAGGACCATCACTAGATGGCCTTCCTAAAAGAGATCATTGGTTGGGAGTCACTATAGGGAGATATTGGTTGAAGTTGATACTGGGGGTGGGAGGTTCCTGGTTGGAAGTCACTGTTGGAGATTGCTGATGGTGGTCAGCCATTGTTGGCTGGGATCAGTGTTACTCATTTCGTATTATTCCTTGGGAGTCATTGCTGGGATTTTTAGTTGAGAAGGTGATCAGTGGGGGAATCACTGGTAGACACTCTGAGGTCATCAACTGGAGTGACTAATGGAAGGAATGCCTTCCAGAGGGCCATAGAGGAGATCATGAGTTTGGGAGTCTCTTCTGGGTTATTGGTTTACAAGTTGCAGATGGGTCATTGGTTAGTGGAGTCTATCGGGTTGGAGGCAGCACTTATTGGGCTCACTCATGGGTGCTCTTTGTTGGAGGAGCACTAGTTATAGGAAATGATTAATTAGGGATCCCTGGTGGGACTTAATAGTTGGAGGGGGGCACTAGTAAGCGCTGGGATAATTGGTTGAGAAGACCACTGAGTGAGAAAGTAACTGGTTACTTATTAGAGGGGCCATTAATTGGGGGTGCACTGATAGGTTCCTGGTTACAGGGATAGCTGGTGGGGGTGGTGGTCAGTGATATGGATTATTAGTGGGGAGAGTCATTCATTAGGTCCTTTAGTGAGGGATCATTGGTCAAGGGTCATTGATAAGAGCTATCAGCTGGGGTGCCAGTGACGAAACCCAGGTTGGAGGAATAATCAGGGATTATTTGGGGGGCAGGGGTCCATTAATTGGTGGGTTACTGGGTAGGGGTCCTTGGTGTGGGCCACTGCTTGAGGTCCTTGGTTGGGGGAGTCACTGGTGAGGCCATCTGCTGTCAGCCTCCTTGGGAAGAAAGAGGTTCTCCCTTTAGGGCCAGGAAAGGGGAACCAGGCATAGACCACCCCTTCCCCTCCCCAGCTCTGTCCTGAGCCCCAGCCCCTCACCTGGATCCCACTATCCTCTGTGTGCCCTTGACCCAGTTCCTCCGCAGCTGTCCAGGCCAGAGGGAAGGGCCTGCCACTCCCTCTCCAACTGTGGCCCGGCTGGCTGACCACTGAGCTCTGCCTTGGGAGCGGACACGTGGACGAGGCTTCCGGGATTCTCCCTGGGCGCTGGCCCTCAACCTGAGCGCTGGGCTCTGGAGCGGGGGCCCTCCTTTGCTTCCAGGCCTCCCAGCCCTACTCAGCCCTGTTCCCGGCTCCAAACAGGAGGGCTCCCTCTGCTGGTTGTCGTGGCCCAGCCAGCATGCCTTCACCGCAGACACCCCTCTGGCTGTGTTTCGGGAATCCCCTTCACCCCCATTCCCTTTCCCAGACTGGGTCATCCTGGGAGTAGGCAGGCCTCATCTCCTCCTTTCCCTCCTTTGGTTTTGATTGGCCCGAGTCCAGACTTCCTACTCCATCTGTCCCTGCTCCAGACTTCCGCTGACATCCCCAAGACAGAGACGCCAGTACCAAGTCTGCCCCCAAGTCCTACGCCCTTGGTCCTCACCACCACCGTTACGATGGCGCACAATGTCACCATTCTAGAGGTTGGTGGGACATGGTCGGGGCTGGGCAGGACAGCTCAACTGGCCCCTCCGAGAGGACATGTAGAGTCAGCCATGGTCTGTTCTCATGTCCTCAGCGGGTTCTGGACTCTGACAATGGAACCGAGCCAGGGACCCTGGAGCCCAAGTTAGCTGGAGAGAATGAGGAAGAAGGAGGTGACCCCAGCATGGGACCTGATTTCCGGGCAGCGGAACAATCATCTCGTACTCAGTTCCAGATCTTTCCCGTGAGTTGATGTGACTTTAGGTGCTGGTGAGGGTACCACACCCATGCACACAGCCATATGCTCATTCTTGCCTCCTTTTCATCTTGCTTAGAATGTCTTCTTACCACTTCCTGTGCGGTCTGCAAATATTTATCAAGCAGCTATTCTGTGTCAGGCACCAAGTTAATGATGACTTGGCGGGTAGGGCAATGTGTTTGACTTTTACTTTAAGCACTGGGAGAAGCCACCTGAGACGGAACGTAATCTAACTTGGAGTTTTTTGCTCGTTTTTTAAATACTTTTTTTTTAAAAAAAAAAAAAGGAAAGGTGCAGGCAGAAATGAAGACAAGTAGGCAGGGAGAGGAGAAAGCAGCATTTTATTTAATTTTTTTTTTAAATTTTCTTGTTCACACTGGTTGTTTTCCCCTGGCCCGGGGATGTGAACCCGGGTCCTTGGGATGCATGTGGACTGTGCTCAGCCAGAGACAGTGGACCTAACCGCTACTCCACCAGGGTGCGCCTGACTTAGAATTCTAAAAGCTCCTTCTGGTTGCTGAGCCGCATATGGCCTGTAGGGGGAGCCAGAGAAGCAGCAGGGAAACCCTTAGTCTAATCAGACGGTGGAGATCCGGGAGAGGGCGGATCCATCCACCGCGGATGGATTTGGGCCATGCGCCATATTGGTCTTGCCGCTGAAGGTGACCAAAGACGGAAGAAGGACTCATTGTGGCTCCAGTGAATCAAGCGGGAAACCCTGAAGGAGAAAGCAGGCAGAAAGTGGCTAGGATCTCCTTTGACCTGTGCTGCCTTAGCTCCGCATGGTCCCCAAATGAAGATGACTAAGCAGTGATTGGAGAACAGATTCTGGAATTCAAGGGAGATGGTTTGGTTTGAGCTGAAGGTGTGGGACTCAACAGTAGAGTGGTGTTCTCTTTAGTAAAAGGAATAGATGACATCGCCTAGGAAAATAATGCTGAGAAGGGTTTTCAGCCTTCAGGTGGACAGGGGGAAAGATGACTGAGTCTAGTGAACCACCCCACATGCCTGTTATGTGCTCAACGTTAGTTTAACATAACATTCATCTTCCCGTGGTGCTTGATTGCCATCACTCACCTGCTGACTTTGCAGGCGAGGAGGCTATAGGTGTTGAAGAAGTTGACCAACACCACTCAGCTAGTGAGAGACAGCTCCAGAATTAGGGACCCAGAGTGCCTTCCAGAGTTCATACTCTCCACCTTGATAGACCACCGCCATGTTGAAGTTAACGGTTGAGCTGCTCAAAATGCGTTCTTTGATGAAAAGAGAGCAGAAGCAGCTGTGTATGTTTGTTCAGTGTGAATTCAGTAAGCTGAGAATTCTAGACCTGGCTTCCAGAGCTCACTTCTCTTTGCTCTTCATCCCCTCACCCCCAGGACGCTGGTGAGAAGGGAGCCAAAGGGGAACCAGCTGTGGTTGAACAGGTGAGTACCTAGGGATGGAAGAGGATGAGGGGGTCGGCCTAGGATGGAAGTCACATTCATTTTTCCCTCAGGGACAGCAGTTCGAGGGTCCTCCCGGAGCCGCGGGACCTAGAGTGAGTCTTGCTTCTCTTCCCCTCTTTCTGGCTTTCTCTTCCGGTTTGGGTGCCATATCGCTGGATCATTAGGATGCCAAGTTGATGTAGGTGAGGATAGTACCAAGGAGATAAGAATGTCTGTGGTGGGTGAGGGAGGTCAGCAGGGACCAGGGTCCATGGTTAGAAGTCAGCCTGGCTCAAACTTTGCACTTCTTTTTAAAATAAAAGCATTTTATTTTATTTTATTTCTATTTAGCTGTTTGCATTGATTGTCCCTCCACCCAAACCTGGGACGTGAACATGGGTCCTCGGGATGTACATGGACTGCACTCCTTTGGAGGCAGCTGACCCAACCACTACTCCACTGGGGGTAGCGCCACACTTTGCACTTTTGACCTCTCTTCTTCTGTCTTCAACAGGGGATGGATGGCCCCTCCGGCCCTCTTGGTCCCCCTGGATACCCTGGGGATCCTGGTCTACCGGTAAGAGACTCCCCCTGGGTGTATCTTTCCGGAGGAGTGAGGCTTCAGGCCATGGAGCTGAGGTTGGGGACATGGATGTCTGAGCATGCACCTGAAAGGTGATGCTGGGGACATCAGCTCAGAGCAGGCCTCTGTTTTCTCAATCTTTCCACCTCTCTCCTTTTCCTGCCTCTCTTTTCATCTCTTTGTCTTTTGCTCTCTGTCTCTCCCTGCTTCCCTCTCTCCATCTCTCTGCCTCCTCTCTCCCCGTCTCTTTCATCCCTCCTGCCCCCCTCTTCCCTCTATCTCTCTCATTCTCTTTCCTGCTCTCAGGGCCCTGCTGGCCTCCCAGGCATCCCTGGAATCGATGGCATCCGGGGCCTTCCAGGGACTGTGATCGTGATGCCGGTAAGAGAGAGCTGGCGGGATGGAGCTCTCCAGGAGGAGGGGCCCTCTCTGTGGGATGCCTCTCACCACCAGTTGCCCTCCTAGTTCCATTTTACCAGTGGCTCTCTCAAAGGACCCCCAGTCTCCTTCCAGCAGGCCCAGGCCCAGGCAATTCTGCAACAGGCTCAGGTTTGTGGGGGGGTTTGGGGGTGGAGGTGGAGGGGCCGAGGGCAATCAGGGGTTGGATGGACATCTGTCTCTGAAGAAGTGCTGGTGGAGGGTGTTAGGGGCGTCCTTGGGGAGACTTAAGATTCTCTTCCCGTCCATCTTTCCAGCTCTCTATGAAAGGACCCCCTGGCCCGGTGGGTCTCACTGGGCGCCCAGGTCCTATGGTGAGTGGAGGCTACAGGGAGGAGATGGGTTCATCCTTGGAGGACATTTCCACTAACCGCTTAACCCCATCTCTCCTTCCAAGGGTCTCCCTGGGTATCCAGGTCAGAAAGGCGAGATGGGAGATATGGGACCACAGGTGAGATTGGTGGGGGTGGTGACAAGATTGGAAGGTAAGGTCTCCCCCCTAGGGCTACAGACAAAGTGCTACATAGGGGAGGAGGAGGAGGAGGAGGAGGAGGGGGAGGAGGAGGGGGGGAGAAGAAGGAGAGGGTGAGGAGAGGAGGGGGAGGAAAAGGTGGAGGAGGAAGAGGGGAAGAGGAAGAGGAGGAGAGGAGGAGGAGGAAACTTGCTAAGAGTCTGGAGAGACCCTTGCAATTACTGCCTTCCCTGGGGAATAATGGAAAAACAATTCTTCTTCCTTCTTACGCTCCTTTCCTTTCTCCTTTTCTTTCTTCCCTAGGGTCCCCGAGGACTCCAGGGACCTGCTGGGTCCCCAGGCCAAGAAGGCAAGATGGTGAGTGATTGGAGAGCCCCTCGAGATCTCTCAGTCCTATTTCAACACCCAGCATGAGCCTCAGCTCTGGCCCCCAGGGTCTGCTGGCGTCATTAATGGGATAAGAGCATGGAGGACAGGGTGTGGCATCTCCAGGGAGTGTACGACAAAGGCATCTGGCTAGGTCAGAGTTAGGGTGGACTTGTCCAAGGGCTTGACGCTTGAACGGAGAGCTGGGATGTGACCAGGTGAGCAGGAAAGGTGTGCCTCCAAGTAGAGGGAACAGCATGTGCAAACGGGAAGCCTGGTGCCCTGGTGCCGAGCACTGTGGAGGAGGGAGGGTCGTGCGAAGTCCATTTGGCTTGAGTATGAGGAACACAGGGCAGGGCAAGCCGTGGACCCAGGAGATGCGCTTTAATGATTGTCACAAGAGTGGCTTGAATTAGAGCAAAGACACTAGCCACACAGAATAATGGTGGGACGTTCTCTGGTTGCCTAGTGGATAAGACCCCTGGACGTAGTCCATATACATTCCGGGGACCCAGGTTCAAGACCTGGGGTTGGGGGAGCTACCAGGATGAACAGCTAAATAAAATAGATAAAGATGCTCCTTTCATCAGTGCCCTGGTGGTCTAGCAGGTGAAGCCAGGTGCAGTGCACATACATCCTGAGGTCCCTAGTTCAAGACTTGGGGCGGGGAAGCAACAAATGGTGAATAACCGAATAAAGTGAATAACTTGCTTCTTCCTCTCTCTTCCTTCCTGTCTCTGCTCAACTTCATTCTCGCCTGCACCTTTCCTTTTTTGAAAAAAGGAGGATGGATGAGATTGATTTGCGAGGTTGAATTGGTACCCAAGCCCCCGACAGGATGCAGCTTTCTCAATAAGTAATGATGATAGGCGCCCCCTGGTGGAGTAGAGGTTTGGTTTACCGCCTCCCACTGAGCGCAGTTCACAAACATCCAGAGGACCCAGGTTCAAGATCCAGGGGTGGGGGAAGGGGCACAACCAAGATGAACAACTAAGTTAAATAAAGTGCTGCTTCTTCCCCTCTTTTCCTGTGTGTCTACTTGCCTTCATCCCTACATCAACCTTTTCTTTAAAAAAAAAAGTACTTAAAAAACATGATAGGTATTTTGATGATGTCCCCTCTCCCATAGGGTCGCTCTGGAGCTGATGGAGCACGAGGTCTCCCAGGGGACACTGGACCTAAGGTGGGCGATGGGGCAGGACTGGAACTAGGAGGGACTGTCAGGGTACATGATGGGAGGCTTAACTGGTGTCTCTCTGTGCAGGGTGATCGGGGCTTTGATGGTCTGCCAGGGCTACCTGGCGAGAAGGGTCAAAGGGTGAGAGTGTGAGCCCCTCCCCCATCCTCATATTCATGCCACACACCCCACCCCCGATATCAGAGCCTTCATCCCTGTGTCTGCATCTGTGTCTGACCCCCTCATGCCCCATCTCCTTTCCTGGGGTGCTGATCTCCAGCCCTTTGCCAATTCCAAACTCCCCTCTGTCTCCTCACTCTAGGGTGACTTTGGCCACGTGGGGCAACCTGGCCCCCCAGGAGAGAGTGGTGAGAAGGTAAGTCTGGAAGAGACTTAGGGGTTGGCTTTTGAGCTAGCAAGTCAGAGAGAGGGGAAAGGCTGAAGGGGAGGGGACCTCTGCATTGGAGGGACAGGAGACCCCAGCAGGGGGTCCCACCAAAGGCACATTGGGCTGGGAGCTAGCACTGGAGTTAGAAAGTCAGATTCAGGACTGGGGGCTCTGACTTAGAACCCTGGAAGGGGATGTAGGGAAGTGATTGTCCACAGGATGAGGAGCTTACAAGCTCCTTCCTGTCCAAGTGATGGCACTTTCCCACAGGGAGCAGAGGGACCTCCAGGGCCCACTGGCCAGGCTGGGGAGCCGGTGAGTATCTGGGACCCCTGGGTCCCTTGTCTGGTGCAGGGAGGGGGTCAGGACACATTGGGTCACCGAGCATTTGGTGATGCTGATATCTTATACCTGCTTCCTTGCAGGGTCCCCGGGGACTGATTGGTCCCAGAGGCTCCCCCGGTTCCCTGGGACGCCCGGTGAGTATGCTGCTGTCTCTCAATATCCTTGCCTGGCTTCTACGCACCTTTCTGCCCTGCCTGTCCATGTCTGTTGCCTGTTCTCTCTGCCCACTGCCCACCTGCGTCTCTCAGGGTCTCAGACCCAGGCTCCTGTGAGTGTCTGTCCTGGTCTCATGCCCTCTCCTCCTCTAGGGTATCATTGGAATAGATGGTGCCTCTGGGGCCAAAGGAAATGTGGTATGTATTCTGCTCAGCCCCTGATGCGCTCTGACACTCACGGTCCATACTAGGCCAACCATATTTCCTTGAGACAAAAATGGGACATGGGGGTGGCAAGAAAAACAGGTCAGGGTAATGTGCTGGTGACTAAAGGGAAGGGAGGAGGCGGAGCAATCTGAGCAGGAGCAGAGCAACCAGGCCAGTAACTAGTAAGGACTATGTGATAGGGTTGGCCATTGCATAATGATGCATGGTCCAGCAGGACTTCATAAAAACAGCCAGAGCTGGTACAAGGAAATTTGGCACCTTAGGTGAAAAGCAAACTTTGTGCTCTTATAAGCCCTGCTCTAAATGTCCTGCCTAGAATACATGCTGCTTTAACCAGCCCAGTTCCAGAAATGCCTAGTAACCCCCACAGTGCCAGAGATAATCCTCGTACTTACCTGCAGCTTGACCACACTGCGGTGTCCTGCTCCCTTTGAAGAAACAGGTGCCCAGGATAGGGGAGGAATCCTTTACCTGTGGCTCTTGTTTCCTCACAGGGGCGGGAACGACAGTAGCAGTTTCAGGCCACCACAGTCAGTGCTGGCAAGGGCCGTCTTTGACAGACTGGGCCTGGGGCAACTCAACTGCCCTTTTATCCATTAAAAACAGCCCTGGTTTACTAAAAATGGAATTAAATTGATATTATATTAAAATGATAGAGAGGTCAGGAAATATGATAAAAAAAATCATACTGTCCCATTTAAAACAGTATGTATGGTCAGCCTATCTATATCCTTGTCTGCTCCCATGACAGCCCCCCATTCCAGCTTCATGGGACCCCCTTTTTCTCCCCAGGGTCCTCCAGGAGAACCAGGCCCTCCAGGACAGCAGGGAAACCCCGGGTCTCAGGTTTGCATTCTCTTTCCCAATAATGGGGGTGGTGGGGGTCAGCCAAGGACATGAGCTCCCAGACTCTTCAACCTCAGCACATGTGGTTTCTTTCTCATGTTTTCTTTCTTCACCCCCCCCTTTTTTTTTTTTATGTCCCCAGGGAATTCCTGGGCCCCAGGGACCCATTGGCACTCCTGGGGAGAAGGTGAGTGACAGCTCTACCTGTCTCCACTCCTCTGGTCTTCTTCCTTTAACAGTGTCTCCAGGGGAAACACCTGTCCCTCCAGGCCCTTTTTATTGTCTCTGGATAATGATCACCTGCAACCTCCCCTAAACAAGCTCAGTTACAAAGCATCCCTGTTGGGGCAGAGTTGGTCAGGAGAAACAGAAACCCACTGAAGTTAGATTGTCTAAGGAGAGTAGTGTCAGGCTCCAGGAGAACCCTCAAAAATCAATCATAGAGAATATCAATGGTGCACCCTGGTGGAGCACTGGTTAAGTCAGCTGCCTCTGACTGAGCACAGTCCACATACATCCCAAGGACCCAGGTTCGTCAACCAAGATGAACAGCTAAATAAAAATAGGTAAAAGTGCTTCTTCCACCTCTCTTTTCCTGCCTACCTGTCTCCAGTCCCCTTCATTCTTGCCTGCATCTTTCCTTAAAAAAAAAAAAAAAAGAATATCACCAATATTCTGGGTCAAGAAAACTCTTTTCCTGGGGTCCTGTGCTCTCCTCTTTGTTTCTCTGTGTATCTTTGTCCATCCTGACAGAGAGGGTTCCTTCTGACCCTTTGTTTCCATTTCTACACAATCTTATGTCACTTTCTCTCCATTTCAGTTCCCCAGCTCCTTAGGACCTTATAGTTTCTTTATGCAAATCCATTTGATCATATGTTTTTGTTTTGTTTTGTTTTGTTTTCCTCCCCCTGCCCCTGACCTCAGGCCTCAAACCCAGGTCCTTGGGCTTTACGTGGCCTGTGTCTTAGCCATCTGAGCCACAGAAAGGGGCTTTTTCTTTTTTTTTTTAAGGAAATGTATAGGTGCACCCTGGTGTGATAGCACTTGGGCACAGTCCACATACATCCCAAGGACACAGGTTCACATCCCAAGACCAGAGGCGTGTGGGAGTGGGGAGAGACAACCAAGATGAATAGCAAAATAAAATAAATAAATGCTTCCTCCTCCTCTCTCTGCCTGCCTGCCTGCCTCTACTCACCTTCATTTCCGCCTGCACCTTTCCTTATTATTATTATTTTTTAAGAAAAGGTGCTGTCAGGAATGAAGGTGAGTAGGCACACAGGAGAGAGAGGAAGAAGCATTTTATTTTTATTTAGTTGTTCTCACTGGTTGTTTCCCTCCTCATCTGGGACTCCCATCCAGAGGTATGTGGCCTGCACTCCTTCAAAGGTGACTGACTCAATCACCGCTCCACCAGGGGACACCTATCTCTCTCTTATAATTGACCTATTTGGCTATCGTTTTTGTGTCTCCTACTGCAAGATTTCAGGAAAGAGTCTGGTGCCTGTCTCTGGAGGTAGCAACTCTTTGAAGGCCCAAAGGGGTCACCTCCTAACTGCTAGGCCCACCCCTCAACCCTCTTCAGATAGAGCTGTGGGTGGGAGACACGTCTAAGGAAAGGGCTGCATCTGGGGAGCGCCCCCTGCCCCACAACTTGTCTTTCACATCATTTTTGCATGCTTGTCTCCACCCTCAAGAGTTGGAGAATTTTCTGAGGCTCAGAGAGGGCCATGTACTTACTCCGGGTCACACAGCAAGGCTGGGTACATCTGGGGTTAGATTTCCTGGCCAGTGTGTCTTCTTCTTGCCCTCAGACCTTGAGGAGGTTGCCTGTCTGAGAGAGGTTCTTCCCGGTGGAGTACTGAGCTCTGAGGTCCTCTGTCTCCCCTTGCTGTTATTTTAGGGTCCCCCTGGAAACCCAGGAATCCCAGGCCTCCCAGGCTCTGAAGGCCCTCCGGTGAGAACGGGAAAGTGGAAGAAAGGGGAGGCTTGGGATTTGGATCTCAAATCTATGTCTCTGACAACGTAGAGTGCCTTTTCCTCCTATAGGGTCACCCAGGACATGAAGGTCCTGCAGGAGAAAAAGGAGCCCAGGTGAGTGATGTAGAGAGAGGCTGGGTGTGGGGGTGGGGGTGAGAACGGGTAGCAGGATGAGTGACCAGCGAGAAGAGCGGTGGTGGAGCTGAGCCCTCGAGGGATGAAGGGCAGGATGATGCTCATCTTGGTCTTCTTTCAGGGGCCAGCAGGGCAGGCAGGTCCTCTGGGCTATCCTGGATCTCGAGGGGTGAAGGTAGGTGATACCGGGGTCTGCTGGTGGGGAGGGGATTCATCAGCATTAGCTTCAGGGAAGCAGCTCCGTCAGTCACTTGGACATGTGTGATGAGAGGCAAGGTATAGTGGGGTTGATGTCTGAGTGACAATATACACAAGTGTGTGTGCGTGTGTGTGTGTGTGTGTGTGTGTTCAGCTTTGGAGTCAAACAACCAGAGAGCACCATGATAATGTAATTTGTCATCGAGGACAGTGGCATCCTTCAGAGGATGACCCTATTTCACCCTAAGCCCACACTCCACATCCCAGTCCAGGTCAGCACTCTTGAGTCAAGTGAATGGTTGTGTTGTAACCCAAGTTCCCAGCCCCAAGATCTACAAACACAGCCCAGAGTTACACTGTAGCCAAATAGAGCTGCTACCACCTTTGACCACTTGTCCGGACACTGGAGATCATACCTCTGTGGTAGCTGAGTCCAGTTATGTTGTAGCTCAGCCCAGGGACGCGTTCCTGCCTTCTGGGAAGACTTTGGTTACAGCCAAGAACCAACGGTTACATTTTTGCATTATTGGCAAGTTCAAGTGCGCTGTTACCGAGGAGATGCTGCATTGGAGGCAGAGAGTTACAAACTCTAGAGTTACATGTAGCCAGACATGGTTAAGCAGAGTTGAAATCTCCTTTGTAGCTGAGTCTATTTATATTGGCAGCAAAGCCAGAGGCCAGTTGTAGCCAGACTCAGCTACATTGTGGTCAAGTTAATTGCCTCCCGGCTGGAAACAGTTCTCTGATTGTCCAAAACACATCGTTACATTGTATCTGAGAGCAATTTTCATGGTAACCCTTGAGCTCAGTTACATGGTGTCTCCTTGGGTCTGGAGACAGTCTGGCTGTTGCCAAAGCACAGAGCTCTGTGGCCTCCAAGTGCAATTTCATTGTCATCACTGAGCTCCAAGACACTGCAGCCAAGTTCAACTTCTTTTCCAAGCCCACATCCAGAGTATTCACTCTGAGTCTTCCACTGTACACAAGTACAGCCGGGTCTGGTCCTCAGGCAAAGAGCCCCATTGTAGTCTGAATAATGAGAACATTTCTTTGCCTGTAGAAAGAGGCCAGGGTTGGACTCTTCAGGCTCCTTCTCCTGCCAGAAGGAACTGTGGACACAGTGTCCCCGGGAGATGGGAATCTATTGCTCAGAACCTTGGCTATCTCTGTATACCCACCCCCACGCAGATGACCTTGGGGGGCAGCCAGTGGGGGTGGGGGTGCACAGGGGGGTCGTGGCTGCTTTACCATGCAGACAGGCTCTGGGGCAAGATCATTTTCTCCCGGGCTGTCCCCTATCCCCACACTCCAGCCCCACCTCCTCTTGCGACCGTCCTGTCTGTGGGGGGGTCAGGCAGCTGAGATGAAAACCCTTCTTAAGCAGGGGAGGGACCTGAGAAAGCTTTTATGATGATGATGATGATTTTACCTTAAATTTTCAGGGTCGTTCTGGCAACCGGGGTCTCCAGGGAGAAAAAGGCATGAAGGTAAGCAGAAAGGAGATTTCTTGCGGGGTGGGGGGACAGAGAGCCCTAATAATGGAACTCTGTGTCCTTCCCTGTAAGTCTGACTGCTGACCTCTAACCTCTCTCCCATGTAGGGAGAGGATGGCTTCCTGGGATTCAAGGGTGATGGAGGGCTTAAAGGCGATCGGGTAAGATATTTCCAGATGGGGGTCTGATGGGATTTGGAAAGACAGGAGGGGTGAGCTGGAGACAGGAGCAGAGGTGGGGTGGGGAAGCAGGAGGGATAAAGGAACTTATATCAGAACTTCTCCTTTCTATCCCAGGGGTACCCTGGACCCCCGGGTCCACGGGGAGAAGATGGTCCAGAAGGGACTAAAGGGCAGGAAGGGCTGACCGGCGAGGAGGGCCCCCCAGGTTCAGCTGGGGAGAAGGTGAGAGACCTTGATCAACACCCTCATTGGTACGCCCCATTTTCTCACCCTATAGTCAGGGTGTCCTCTGACCCCTTGCTTCTGCCTGCCTTTTTATTTCCAACCTCAGGAAGCTGTTACCACACTTATATTTCCCCAGCTCAGCCTAGCAGAGCAATTCCATGCGCATTATCTTGTTTTTATCCCCATAACTACCTCGTGCAACAGGTGTTTATACCCATTTTACAGACCAGGAAACTGAGGTTTGGAACAGTTGACTCTGCTATCCCAGGGCGGGCAGGCAGGACTTGAACCCAGATTTCCTTGAATCCCCAATCAGGCTGCTTCTTCCACACCCCAACTAACCTGCCTTTTCCCCTCTGATCTCCAGACTGCTGTTTCTGACATTTGTCCTATAATCTGTTTGCAGGGCAAGCTTGGGTTGCCAGGTCTCCCAGGGTACCCAGGTCGTCCGGGGCCTAAGGTAAGAAGCTAAGGGGGCTGAAGGTGGGCAAAGGCAGAGTTCAGAGCCTGATGAACATCTGGGGGTTCAGGCTGTGACCCGAGGAGTGAGCTGTCCACCCCATGGGTCATTGAGAGACATTCTAAGGTGTGAACATGGGCATCAGACAGATGAGCTCAAATCCCTACCCTTAGCTAGCATGTGACCTTAAGCAGGTCACTCCTGACCTATTAAGTCACCTGCACAAGCCTCTTGAAATCGCTGTCTCACTTGCAAAATGGAGATACCGGTAGCTTCAACATCATCAGTTTGGTTATAATAATGTTGATCATTTTGACAATAATACAGCTGTACAATTCTTATTTGGTCAGACTGAGGTTACTTCAAGTTCTTCGGATGTAGGATGGTAACAATTTACTACCGTGGATGAATGATCACTTTAAATTGAATGTACTTTTGTAAAAATGTACTTCTAGAAAAATGTATATTCGCTTGCCAATGTTTTTGATGGATGAAGCTACTCATTAGGCTTGTCTTCCTGCTTGAACCACACCCATCTTACATCACTGATGATTTATGGTTTTTGTTTCTATAAAGCAGAGCAGAAACTTCAAGATGTTTAGGGAGAAATCTGTGTGCAGCTCTTTTCCAAAGTTCCACGCTTGGCCCTCTTGGCCTCTCTCACCTGGGATTCTTCTTTTTTAGTAATTTCTCCTCTCTGGAGAGCCTTTTCTAGTGACACTCACTTGGGATAGTCATCTCTCTTTTCCTTTCCACATTCCTGTGGTTTTTGTCAACTTTCATTAAATCACAGGACTCCAAGAGCAAGAGCAACTGATTTTCGCTGTTTGGGAATCAAGCAAGGCACCTGAACTAAAAATAGAACATGACAATGTGGCTGAGTTCTGGGGAGAGTTTACTTTCTAGTTTGCAGATAGCCATCTCTTTGTGTCCTCACCGGGAGAGAGAGCTCAAATCTTCTCTGCCCACCTCCTCTTCCTCCTCCTCCTCTAGCTCCTCCTCCACCTCCAACTCCTCCTCCTCCACCACCTCCTCTTCTTCCTCCTTTCCTTCTTTCTTTTTTGAAGAAAGTTACAGGCAGAGATGAAGGCAAGTAGACTGGCAGAAAGAAAGAGGAGAAAGAAATATTTTCTTTTATTCACTTGTTCATCTTGTTTTTTTCCCAGGCCCTGGGTCATGAACTGGGGACCTTGGGATGTATGTGGACTGCGCTGTGTGAACTAAACCCCTAGTCCATCAGGGCAAACTTCCTCCTCGTCTTCTTAAGTGCATTCAGTAATACCATTCAGAAGTTCTCATGGCCTAATTAATTATCTCCCAAAGAAGGATTAAGCCATTTGCCCAGGGCCACAGAGCTAGTCGCCTGCTGGATCTGGAATTCAGAGTCAGAAAAAAACACCATTAAATGCCACAGGCAAAGTCCTCGGACATTTCTGACACAAGATAGGTGCTTAGGATTTAATCAACAGAAGTAGTTACGTCATCAGGTGTGGGTGCTAAGAAATGAATGTTTAGTGTGCACCGGTGGCTTAGAAGTTAAATCTGTGGCCTTTGACTGGTGCAATCCACACACATCCCAAGGTCCCAGGTTCACATCCCCAGGGCTGGGATGAACAACCAAGATGAAAAACTAAATAAAATAAAGTGCTTCCTCTTCCGCGGTCTTCCTGCCTGCCTACCTACTACCCTTCATTCCTGCCTCCACTTTTCTTTAAATATTTTTCTTAATGATAAGCTATGATTTTAACAAGACTTTGCGTAATGTGTGTGTTCACGTGTGCAGAAACTTGGTGAGCAGAGTTCAAGGGGCACCTATATGGGAAGGGAGAGGCGACCCTGGAATAGGATGGGGCCTGATGCGATCACAGACTTGCTGGGTGATTTAGGCAGATGTTTTTCCTGATGAGAACTCAGCACAGGGAGGGCCGGGAGGGGATGTAGGAGTCTGTGATCTCTTCCTGAGAGGGCCAGGGGAGGATGCCTCAAGATGAGTAGGACAGTTCACAAATACCAAGCGAGCCTTTGCTAGGTGCAAGGCCCTGGAAATAAGAGGGAACATTATGTCCTAGTGGGAAAAGCAAACACTGAACAAGGAATCAAGAGAACAAGGTCATTTCAATACAAATATTATGGATAAAATAAAGTAGGACAATGTGATAGAAGATGACTTGTAGGTTGGATGGTTAGGAAGATGGGACAAGGCTCCTCTAAAGAAGGGACATCTGAAGGAGAGCTAAATGCAGAGCTGGCTCTGTGGGGAACTGAGTGGAGAGCATTTTCAGCAGCGGGAATAGCTTGTGCAAAGGCCCTGGGGCAGGAGTATATTGGCATGCGTCGGGCCAGTGTGGCTGGTGTGGCATCAGGGAAGATTGGGGGGAGAGGAGAGCAGAGGAGGAGGTTGAAACCGGAGGCACCAAGGAAACTTCTGGAATTGGAGACCTGAATCGGCTCACTGAATGGCATGAGGGGCTCACTTGGTCCACCACCCACTCCTCACCTCCCCCACCCCTTTCTTCTTTCATTCTCTCAGGGATCAAATGGATTTCCTGGGCCCCTGGGGCCATTAGGAGAGAAAGGAAGGCGGGTGAGTGGTAATCCAGGGACCATGAAGAGGGAAAACTTGTCTGAGGGGGATGGCATGTGTGGCTGGGCATGACGGCGGGGGGCGGGTGCCTGTGTCTATGCTTGGATGCACTTGTGTGCACACGTCCCTTTGTGCGATGTATGACACACACAGGTGGCCACACCTGGCATTATGGTGTGTATACCTGTATGGGTTCTATGTACTTCTCGGCGCAGATTAAACTGCATCTGGGTGCTGCAGCCTGTGGACCTGTGATGGGGGGACAAGGGCACAGTGTGTGTCTGTGTGTGCTCATGGGTAGACATGTGTGAGGGACATGGACATGTGTGTGAAAGTGTGTGCACTCTGCCTGCCTGCCTGTGTGTATGGGGGTGACCATCTAGATCCTTATGTGCTGTTTCTCTATGTACATGTCTGTATGGGCATTTTTCCATGAGTATATAGAGGTGTAAATGGACGTGTGTCTGCACACGAACGTACGCACAGGTTCCCCTCACTTTCCAAAGTAGAGCTTTCCTGTGAAGCCAAAATGTTGTAAGTGAAGAAGCAATTACCTTTCGTTGATATGGAAAAAATGTTGAGTGTCCCCCCCAAATCACCTTATACTAATTTATAATCAAATAACATTGACATGTAACACCAGCAGGAATGCTCGAGGGCATACCATCGCCCCTTACTTCATGTCATTCATCGGTTGATTTTAAGTGAAAAGACATATGATGAGGCCTGCTCTGGGGGCCTAGCAGTCTAGTCCACCAGGCACAGTCCACAGACATCCCAAAGTCGCTGGTTCGAGACCCAGGGCCAGGGGTACCAACCAGGATGAACTAAATAAGTATCATAAAATAAGTAAAATAAAGTACTTCTTTCTCTCTTCCTGTCTGTCTACTCACTTTCATTCCTGCCTGCACTTTTCCTTAAAACACACACACACACACACGCGCACACGTATAATGAAAGCAGTTCCTCAAATAACGTTCCATTCATCGGGCACACTCTGGTGGCTCAGGTACCGCCACAGCATCTGGGACACAGGCCACATAAAGTCTAGGGACCTGGGCTCCTGACCCAGCACAGCGGGGAGGGCACGAAGAGGAGGGGAACAACCACAGTGCTGTTTTCCTCCTCCTCCTTCCTTCCTTTTAAACATTTCTGCGCATCCTGGTGGAGTAGTGGTTTGGCCTGCTAACTCTGGCAGGTGCGAGGTCCACATAGGAGGTAAGTTTGCATCCCAGGGCTGGGGAACAACCAAGAGGAACAGCAAAATAAAATAAAGTGCTTCTCCCTCCTCTCTTCCTGCCTGCCTGCTTCTGCTTTCCTTCATCCCTACCTGTACCTTTCCTTAAAAAAAAAAAAAAAAGTTTCTTCCCCTCAGAAAACCAAACCAAACCAAACCACGTTGAACCAGTGGATGTCACTCAGGGTCCCGCTATGCACAGCTACTTAAAGGGGATCCTAGGGGAGGACTGGTGGGACCCCACGCTGCCCCTGTCATGGCAAAACAAAGGCTGAACACTGTTTTTGCTTTTCTTCTTTTGTCATAAAAGCAAACATCCTCTTGGAATTTCTTTCAGTTAGCAAACACCTACTCACACAGATTTTTGTGTAAAAGTCAAGCATTACCCAAACATTGTAAATCCAGGGTTCCCTGTGTACTGCTGTGCTCGTCAAGACCACGTCCTCCTGCAAATCCATGCGTGTATGTGTGTGCACACTTGTGTAAGGGACACTTTCCAGGTGCCAGCCTGACTCTCCTGTCAGGCATGCGCCCTGTGAACCTGGGGTAAATGAGCGCCGTGTGGACACGTGTTTGTGTGTTTGGAGCATGTAGGCGCAGTGGTGATGTAGTCGGGTGCCTGTGATCTTATCGTGGTTGTGTGTGTTCATTGTATTTCTGTGTGTGTGTGTGTGTGTGTGTCTTGCCTTTGAACCATAACTCTCTTTGTTTTCCCTTACTTGATGCATTTTCCAGGGGAAAGCAGGGCAGCCAGGCCTGGAAGGAGAGCGGGGACCACCAGTAAGATAATGGAGAGACCCCCCACTCCCCAACCCCTACCCCATGAGGTCTCGGGAGGAAGGACTGGAAGGAGGGGTTGAGAGGAGAGGTGGTGGGGAGATGGTGAATGGGCAGGAAAGAGGTTTGGGGTTGTGTCAGAGTTCCTACTAAGGCAACGGGGTGGGGGAGTCCCAGAGACCTGGTCTCATCTCTTAAGACTACTTTCTCATGTCTGATCTTGGCTTCTTTTCTTGTCAGGGCTCCCGTGGAGAGAAGGGACAAATTGGTGCTACTGGGCAGCCAGGTCCCAAGGTATGGGGCTGGGCTCTTAGGCCACCCAAGTCCCTCCCAGTTCCTTCCAGTTGAGTTTGTTCTGGGACCTAAGTCATATTCATTATGTCCTAGGGTGATGTGGGCCAGGATGGGTCTCCTGGGATTCCTGGAGAAAAGGTGAGTGAGCAAGTGTGTGTTTGTGTGTGTGTGAAAACCAGAAGGTGGGGAGACATTATAACACAGAATGTGGCCTCTGATGTCAGAGAGCTGTGACTTCAATTCCTAGTCCTGCCACTTACCTACTGTGCAGCTTTGGGCAAATCACGTTATCCCTCTGGGCCTCAGTTTCTCCCTCTGTATAATGGGTCCAAGCACACTCCGCAGTGCAGAAGCTTGTGCTGGAGAATGAAATGATGGCACACAGGTAAAACCTGTGGTCCCCGCGCTGGCACACAGAAAGCACTCGGTCGGCAGCATTCTCTCCTCATGAGGCGCTCAGACGGGCAGGTAGGAGGGACGAGCTCATGGCTTCTGCTTCCATTCCAGGGGCTCCCAGGTCTGCAAGGCCCTCCTGGATTCCCCGGACCAAAGGGCCCCTCTGTAAGTGAGCTCCCCCTGATTTGGCGGCAGATGGGAAGGGGTACAGAGATGGGGGTGGGGGAGACTCCTTATTTATGCCTCAAGTCGCTGCTACCTTGTTGCTCAGGGCCCCCAGGGGAAAGACGGGCGGCCTGGACACCCCGGACAGAGAGGAGAGTTGGTGAGTGACCACTTGACTTCTGATCCTGGCCCTCCCTGTCTTTCCCCCAAGTGACACCCCCACTTTATTTCCTTCTCCAGGGCTTCCAAGGTCAGACAGGCCCACCTGGACCAACTGGTGTCTTGGGTCCTCAGGTCAGAGTGGACCCCAAAAGTCTGCCCGGTTTTGCACCAGTTGGGGGATATTTGGGGAGAGGGTGGGTCTCAGACAGACCCCCCCACACCAACTTCCCTCTATTCAAGATGAACCTTTTCTTCTCCAGGGAAAGACAGGAGAATCAGGGCCTCTTGGTGAGAGGGGGTCTCCTGGTCCCCCTGGACCTCCTGGCGAGCAAGGCCTTCCCGGCCTGGAAGGCAGAGAGGGGACCAAGGTGAGACCCCGCTCCCCAGGAGATGTCAGTGGGTGACCCCAAAGACCCCTCAATGACCCCATACCATCTCAGACCTCAGAATCGGCCCTGCATGTGTGGGGGGACCAGGATCGCTCTGAGTGGGGGGTGACATCCTTTCTCTAGAGCCTGACCTCTCTCTCCTCTGTACCCCTGCAGGGGGATCTGGGACCACCAGGACCCCTTGGGAAGGAAGGACCACCTGGACCCAGGGGCTTTCCTGGCCCCGTAGGAAACCCCGGGGACCTGGTGAGTACCTCTTAGAGACCCTCATGTGCTTGGCTAGCCTGTGAAGGAGAAAGAGGGTTGGGGGGGCACGTGGTGGTGGCATCTCAGGAGGGGGCATCCGAGAAGGTAAAGATACGGTGGCTAGAGGGACCTGGGGGTGACTTTGTCCTGAACCTCAATGTCCAAGCAGTGGGTGGGCAGTGTAAACCCCCGGAGTGAGGACAGGACTTGGGGGGGATGTTGGGGGTCTCCACTGTGAGTCATCTCTTCCCATAGGGACCTACAGGTTTGAAGGGTGACAAAGGCCGCCCGGGCCCTGTTGGAGCCAATGTAAGTGTGACCCCATCTATCTGCTGGGGTGGGGCGGTTGGAGGGGACGCTGGTCATCATGATTAAGTTCACTATTTCAAGAACCAAACAAGCCTGGGTTACACCCAACTCTGCCACTCACTCACTGGACAGTGGCAGCACTCTGGGAACCTGTTTCCCCAGCTGGGACATCATCCCGTCTTATAGATTATGGTCAGTTTCAATGAGAGATTTGTCCACCATAAACTTACCTACATTCAGACATCGACAGATATCGTGGCCTTTTTCCTGGAGCTTATTCAAGGAATCCCAATGAAGCGGGCTGGGGTTTGGGTGGAGAATGCCAGGAAGCCAAAGAATGCAGAGAAGTGGGAGAGTTTGGGACAGAGCAGAGAGAACAGCATGTGCAAAGGTCCTGAGGTCCTGAGGCTGGAGCATGTCTGGTGTGTTGGAGCTAACAGAGAGGAGGGGAGGAAGGGAGGTGACAGGGAAGCTTATACAGGACCTCGTGGGCTGCCAAGGGGACTTGGTTTTTTCTCTGAATAAGCTGGGAGCCCAGGGGGACCCTAAGGAACATACCTGGTATTCGTGACCCCCTGTGGCTGCCATGTGGAGGGGAGCAGGTTGGAGATGTGCTGGTAGCAAATTCAGTGCTGATGACTTAACGACCTTCCAAAAACAAGAGTCACTGTTGTGGCTATTATGCCTGACCTCCACCCTGTTTTGCAGGGCTCCCCTGGGGAGCGGGGTCCTGTGGGCCCAGCAGGAGGCATTGGGCTTCCTGGACAAAGTGGAGACCAAGGCCCTGTGGGTCCTGCTGGTGAGAAGGGGTCCCCGGTAAGTACCTGCCCACCTCATTCCTCCAGACCCCCCACCCTTCCACATACCAGCTCTCACCTCTGCCCTGGTTTTCCACCCTGCCCCCCACACAGGGTGAACATGGTCCCCCTGGCCCCACTGGCAAAGATGGGATCCCAGGGCCCCTGGGGCTTCCGGGCCCCCCTGGAGCAGCTGGGTCTTCAGGCGAGGAGGGGGACAAGGTAAGAGTTTCGGGAGAGGGAGGAGTGGGGGAGGGAAGGGGCTGGGGGCGCCGGGTCCTCCCTCATGCTGTTTCCTTTGCAGGGGGAAGTTGGCGCCCCAGGTCACAAGGGGAGCAAAGGCCATAAGGGAGATGCGGTGAGTGCGAGGCCCCAGTAGGGGTGTGGTCCTTGGGGTGGGGAGAGGGATGTGTGACTTCCTGTCTTCCTGGGTGCCATCTCGGGCATTTGCAAACAACCCAAGGCATCTCCTCTCCCATTCCTTTGGGGTGTGGGCACCTCTGCTCTCTGCCCGTGAGGAATCGGCTTCCCACATCAGCAAGCTAGCTAGGAGGGGCCAAGCTGAGGAGACATCTGCCCCCAGCCTTTGGTGGCCAGGAAGACAAGGCTGGGGGGCAGGGCACAGCTGTCATTTCCTGGTGCAGAGGAGTGAGCAGAAGGGCGGGAGTGGACATCTCTGTCCTCCACCATCTTGCACCTGAGGGTTCGTGAACTCTGTTCTCTCCTCCAGGGCCCACCTGGACCAACAGGAATCCAGGGTCCTGTGGGACACCCAGGCTCCCCCGTAAGTGCTCTTGGCTCTGTAACTGTCTCCTGGGTCCCTAATAGGCAGGGACAGCATCCCCTAACCACTCGGTTCCAAACTCAACCCCTGATCTAAAAGTACTTGTGCTAAAATCTGACCCCAACTGAATGCAAACTGGAAACCTTCGCAGGCAGTCAGGGTTTTGCTCCTGAGCGTAACCTTAATTCCAACTCAAGCCTTGTCTTCGGATCCCACGTTAGCTGAATCCTCAACCCTGACCCTCCCCAGATGGAATCTCAACTCTGATGCCAGCCCTTAACCTCACCCCTGAGCCCACCTCTAACCCTTGAACCCAGACCCTAACTCTGCCCCTGTTCTTCACCCAGGGAGCAGACGGGGCTCAGGGACGCCAGGGACCTCCGGGTCTCTTTGGGCAGAAAGGAGATGATGGAGTGAGAGGCTTCGTGGGGGTGATTGGCCCCCCTGGCCTGCAGGTGGGTGTTTGAATTTGGGGGTGTGCTCTCTGATTCCCCTGCCCGGTACCCCCGTCTTGCTATGGGGGTTTGGTCTCTGGTCCCCTACATTGTACGCCAATCTTGTTTCTTTCTTCCACAGGGACTGCCAGGCCCTCCTGGAGACAAGGGGGAGATTGGAGACGTAGGGTCTGTGGTACGGACTAATGGGGTGGTGAGGGGGAGGGCTGTCAAGTGAGGGGGGCCCTGAGATTCTTTGGGGGTATCTCAGGGCACATTTGTTTTAAAGATCACATGGTCCATCAGTAACAAGGGTGTTGTTTGTGGGTCTGGAGCCTTTGTGGGGGATGAGGGGGTCACTGGATGCTACTCTGATCCCCACAGGGTCCCCATGGAGCTCCAGGCCCTCGGGGTCCCCATGGCCCCAGCGGATCAGAGGTGAGTACTCTGGGGAGTGGGCCAGGATGCCTCAGAGGTAGGCACATCAATTTCCCAAGAAGGACCTATTGGGGTCCCACAGTCCTGCCTCTTCCCCCTTGTCATCTCTCCAGGGCACCCCAGGACTGCCTGGAGGAGTCGGCCAGCCGGGTGCTGTAGGCGAGAAGGTGAGGAAGTGGCAGGTTCTGTACCGGGTGGGAGGACAAGACTTATGCGGGCTGGGGGTGGCCTTTCCGGGGAGACCCTCTCTGTGTTTCTCCATGGGGCCCCTCGTGATGCTCACTTTGTCCCCTGCAGGGTGAGCCAGGGGAGGCCGGAGACCCAGGACTCCCCGGAACTCCAGGCACCCCTGTGAGTGACTGTGTTTGGTGTCTCTGCACCCATCTCTGGAAACCCCTGGACATCTCAGTCACCTTGACCTCTGGGTGGTCCTAGGTCCCCCACTGACCCCAAGTCCTATCCCTGGTTATCTTGAAAGCAATAACTCTGGGAGATGTGAGATAGGATGGTCATGGAGCGTTCCCCAGGCTGCACACTGCACAAGTGTGGGGACAAGTAGGAGTTCAGCTCCAAACCACCAGCCCAGGTTTGGGGGTGAGCTGCCCACAGGGGACCCCTTTTTCTAATTCACTTCAGGGTGGCACACAGGCCAGACCACCCTGGCCTATGATTTATGACCATCCTGACCCCTGTTTCCTGTAAGTTCACGATGCCTCTGACCTCTGACCCTTAAGCAGTCTAGGCCACTCTGACCCCTGATCCCAGGAATATTCCAGACTGCCCAGATTCCTGAGTCCAAGCATGCTAACCCTTGACCCCCTCAGAGAATCCAGACTACTCTGACCTCTGACCACTGTGTTTACCAAGGGGCCTAAGGGTGAAGTTGGTGAAAAGGGGGACTCGGGTCCATCTGGAGCTGCTGGGCCCCCAGGAAAGAAAGGCCCCCCTGGAGAGGATGGAGCCAAAGGGAATGTGGTGAGTTCTGCCAGAAGTGGTAGAGGTGGGAGGGGGCACTCATGTCTACTCAAATCTGCTCCCCAACTTCGAGCCAGGGGTCCCATCTTCTCATGTGCTAGTTCCTAGAGTAACTCAGGGCATGATGAATGGATGAGTGAATGAGTGAGTGAGTGAATGAATGAAAGACTGAATCCATGTAAAAACACAGTGGTTCTATGTCACCGCAGGGGGTGAAAGCTGCTTCCACACGGGGATTAACATCAGGGTCACAGAGGTGGGGCTCAGGTGGGGAGGGAGGGCAGTGAGGAGTTCGCAGCTGGGGTACCCCAGTTTGCATCTCACTACGCCCCCCATCAGAACTGCCCCTGGACAGTATGTCAGCTGGTTGAACAAACACGTGCTTGGTAATTCAGGGACATCCATCTTTCTGTGTTTCAGGGCCCCAGAGGGCTCCCAGGAGACCTAGGACCCCCCGGAGACCCTGGCATTTCGGTGAGTGTGACTCCTTTCTGCACAAGCTCGCTTTCCCCACAGACATGGCTGCAACAAGCAGCCTTGCCTTTCTCCGCACTTCACCCCCATGTTCTGCTGGGCCCTATGACCCCTCCCAATTCTGGTTCCCCCACCCTCCAGGGCACAGAAGGCTTCCCAGGGGAGAAGGGAGACCCTGGCGATCTTGGGGGACCGGTGAGTTTGGGAACAGAAGGTGTGTGGGGACGAAGGCTGGGGGCCTAGTTCCACCTCTCTGGGGTCCACCGTGAACTGGAGTAACTTGACGGAGGAGGTGGGAGGTGTCTGGTCTGGGTGATGTTTGGGGAAGGGTGGCTTTGAGCAGACCACCTGCAACCAAGTCATGTTCACCCAACGTTGGCTGATTCTCTCCTGGTGTCCTAACCACCATAGGGCCCACCTGGAGCTTCCGGGGAGCCCGGCCCCCCTGGGCCCCCAGGAAAGAGGGTGAGTGATCACCTGCCTCTTGGCTGTCCTGGCTTCACCCTTGTTCCACTCATCCTCACAGTTCCTTGCTTTCCCCACAGCCCCCCACTTATCCCCACTTCCCTACATAGGCCCCTCAATTCACCTCAGACTCCAACTCACCCCCATAACCTTCATTCACCCACACAGGCCCCCACTCACCCTATAGGGACGCCCACTCACCCCACAGCCCCCCACGTATTCACACAGGTCACTATTCACCCCTAATCACTCCCATTCACCCACTCAGGCCTTCTACTCACCCCTAAAGGCCCCCACTCACTCCCCAAAGCCCCCCATCCCTCTATCTTACTCTCCATAGGGTCCTTCTGGTCGCATGGGTCCCGAAGGCAGAGAAGGGGAGAAAGGCATGAAGGTGAGTGTCCTCCACCCAGGGACAGTCCCTGTGCTGATCCCTCAGCCAAGAGTTGAGCCATCAGAGGGGGAAGAGGCCTGTAACCACCCCTCCTTCATGACTCTCAGCTGGGGCGTCAAAAGGCAGGTACCTCCTGACTCTGCCCCCTCCCCTGCCCCTGTCTATTTCAGGGGGAGACAGGTCCTGATGGACCCCCAGGGAGGACAGGCCCAGTGGGGGCTCGAGGGCCCCCTGGACATGTCGGGCCTGAGGGTCTTCGTGGGATCCCTGGTCCTGTGGTGAGTTGAACGGGAAAAGGATGGGGTGGGAGAGGACCAAGCACCCCATCCAGGGTCCTCACATTCGGGAGGAGCTGTCCCTGGTTGGGGCTGGGGGCATCCACACTAGGTTCTGGCTCGGGACAGTCTTCCCATGTCCTGTTTTGTCCTAGGGTGAACCGGGCCTACTGGGACCTCCTGGACAGATAGGCCCTCCGGGTCCCCTGGTAAGAAACTCCTCTGACCCTGAGGTCCCCACATTGGGCATCCAGTGACCATCTTGTGACCATGGGTGCTGATGGATGATTCTTCACTGACTTTCCGTCTGACAGTCCACCCTGACTATCTTGCCAAACATCTTGATGGTCTATACTGACACCAGAACCGACCCTCCATCTTGATGGTCTACACTGACACCAGAACCGACCCTCCATCTTGATGGTCTACACTGATACCAGAACTGACCCTCCATCTTGATGGTCTACACTGACACCAGAACTGACCCTCCATCTTGATGGTCTACATTGATTATTCACACTGACCCTCCATTTTGATAGTCTTCCCTCACCACACTAACTCTCCGTCTTGATCATCTACACTGAGCACACTGATGCTCCATCTTGATGGTTTATATTAACGCCAAAACTGATCCGCCATCTTGATGATTTATATTGACACCAAAACTGATCCGCCATCTTGATGGTCTACACTGATCATCCACACTGACCCTCCATCTTGACAGTCTGCCCTGACCACACTGTTGTCTACACTGAACACACTAACTCTCTCTCATCTACACTGAACACACTGATGATCCATCTTGATGGTTTATATCAACACCAAAACTGATCCGCCATCTTGATGGTCTACACTGATCATCCACACTGACCCTCCGTCTTGACAGTCTGCCCTGACCACACTGTTGTCTACACTGAGCACATTAACTCTCTCTCATCTACACTGAGCACACTGATGCTCCATCTTGATGGTTTATATCGACACCAAAACTGATCCGCCATCTTGATGGTCTACACTGATCATCCACACTGACCCTCCATCTTGACAGTCTGCCCTGACCACACTGTTATCTACACTGAACACACTAACTCTCTCTCATCTACACTGAGCACACTGATGATCCATCTTGATGGTTTATATCAACACCAAAACTGATCCGCCATCTTGATGGTCTACACTGATCATCCACACTGACCCTCCGTCTTGACAGTCTGCCCTGACCACACTGTTATCTACACTGAGCACATTAACTCTCTCTCATCTACAATGAGCACACTGATGCTCCATCTTGATGGTTTATATCGACACCAAAACTGATCCGCCATCTTGATGGTCTGCACTGACCACCTACACTGCTCTTGACCATGAACCAGTCCTATTGGCCATCCTCCAGTCAACCCCTTCATTTTCCCTCACCATCCCTCCTCTCTCCTGACCATCCTCATGATGCCATCCTTGGTTGTTCCTATCTGAAATCTGGGTAATTTCCCATCTGACCATCCCTCAACCACCCCCATGAACCTCGAGACTCACCCTTGTTCTCCATCCAGGGGCCCTCCGGCCTCCCAGGGCTGAAGGGAGATGCTGGCCTCAAGGGAGAAAAGGTAGGGATACCTCTCACCATTATTCTTCTCGCCTCCTCGCTCGCTCTCCTCCACCTTCATCTCCCTCACTGGCCAGAGGCCTGGGAGATTGGGGTCTCCTCTTCCCAGACTCATTCCCCGCAGACTCTAGGAGATGACTGTACCAGCACCCCCCACTTTGTCCCCTATATGTATCTCTTTTGTCCTCAGGGCCACATCGGATTAATTGGCCTCATTGGGCCCCCTGGGGAGGCCGGTGAAAAAGGAGATCAGGGGTTGCCGGGTGCACAGGGCCCTCTTGGTCCCCAGGGAGAACCTGTAAGTGTGTGTTCTGTCCCATGTGGGAAGAATGTGTTCAAAGGAGGGGACGCAGAAATGGGGCTTTTGGGGGGACAGTGGGTGTGGGGGTTGGGAAGCTTGAGTCTAGAATGATAAGGTTTGTGTCTGGGAAAAATAGGGTGGGCACTAGCTGGGGACCTGAAGTTGGGGAACTATGTCTAGGGTTTGGGGGCTTCCTTTGAGGGGACCAGAGATTTGTCTGGGGGATGTCTGGATCCTAAGGATAAAGTCCATCAATGATGACAGATGTCCTTTCTCCAGGGTCTCCGTGGTACCATCGGCTCTCTGGGCCACCCGGGGCCCCCAGGCGTGGCGGTGAGTATGAGGGGTGTATGGGGTGGGGTCTCCGTGGTGGATCAACCACAATTTTAGATGTGTCTCTACCTCACAGGGCCCTGTAGGACAGAAGGGTTCAAAAGGGTCCCCGGTGAGTACATGCTACCCCCACACCCCAGCCTCTCCTGCGCCAGAAACTTCCATGCCTTTGCTTTCCTTCACTGGTTGACTTATTCACTCACGCATCCGGCACGTAGTTTTTTGCCCCCTGCTGCTGTATTTAATCAAATCAAAGATGCCGTTAATTGCAAAGCACACCATTATTTTATTAACTATGAAAGAAAGCCATCTGCCGAGTAAACTGACTTGTCAAGGATGTTAAGATGCTGATTTCTGAAATGTTAAAATATATGGAAAGTAAATGTGTTTTATGTCTGGAGCTGAAGTGTGCAAGACTCTCCCCTGGAGGCGGGTGGGCATGTGGGTGTGTTCACGCCTGTGTGCTGCCTGGATGGGTCTCCAAAGGCAGAGTCCCGCCCCCCCTCACAAATGACTTCTCCATGCAGGGATCCCTTGGTCCCCGTGGGGACACAGGACCCCCAGGCCCCCGGGGCCCCCCGGTGAGTTCTCCAGGGACTATCCCCAACTGGGTGCCTGTGGGGAGGGAAGGACGATTTGGGCTGGGGGGAGGCTGATGGGGAGACTTCTGTGGAGGCTTTGTCCTGGGTTTGAACCTGGTCCATCGCTCCCTGTCTGTCTCCTCTTCTGTCTCTCCATACTTTTCTCTGATCTCACTTACTTATTGCACTATTCATTCTCTCTCTCTCTCTCTCTCTCTCTCTCTCTCTCTCTCTCTCTCTCTCTCTCTCTCACCTTGTGATTCTCTTTTATTGTCTTCCTTTTCCCTTCTTCCAATCTCTGAGCCTGTGTCTCCTTTCTGTGAGTCTCTATCTCCCTCCCCTGTATCTCTTGGCCTGACATGTCTCCATCATCTCTGCCTCTCTCCATGCCTCTGCCACACCCGGGCGTTCCTTTCCTCCACGCCCATCCCCTGGCCCAGGGTCCCCCCGCGGAGCTGCATGGGCTGCAGCGACGTAGACGCTCAGCCCGGAACCCTGGGACGCGGGAGGCCCCGGAGGACGGCCTGGAGGAGGTGTTGGCCTCGCTCACGTCACTGAGCCTGGAGCTGGAGCAGCTGCGGCGGCCTCCGGGCACCGCCGAGCGCCCGGGCCTCGTGTGCAGCGAGCTGCACCGTAACCACCCGCACCTGCCTGACGGTGAGGCCGGACAGCGCCGGGGCGGGGGCGGGGGCGGGGCCTGGGGTTCCCCCTCTCCCTCGCCCTCCTCACCTCCCTCACCTGGCTCTGCCGCAGGGGAATACTGGATTGACCCCAACCAGGGTTGTGCGAGAGACGCATTCAGGGTTTTCTGCAATTTCACGGCGGGAGGACAGACCTGTCTCCAGCCGGACAAGAAGTTCGAGGCGGTGAGCGTCCGACCCTGGGGGCGGGGCAGGGAGTCGGTGGGAGAGGAAACGGAGCTCCGGAAACTGCCCATCCCCTTCCCTCTCCCCACCAGGCTTTGTCTTTGACCTTATTCTTCCTTCGATCAACATTTATTGAGCACCGATTGTGTTCTAAGCCCTATGAAACACTGGCGCTACAACTGACTCCCAAAGTAAACAAACAAACAAACAAACAAAAACAACTGATATGTATTGGATTCTAAGCGGCTAGTCAATTTCTCGAGGTTTTCGTGAAAAAAAAAATCTAAAAGAGTAGGATTGATATACAAACCACCTTCAAATGTAAGCCGCACCCCATTTTGGGCACATTAAAATGGCCTCCCCAAACTGCGCTAAGAATCAAATAAATACGGTGCATGTTGCTTTGATGGAACTTGCCTTCTCTGGGGAAGGTCGCTGGAGGAATCTGGAGAAATCACTAATGGTGGCCATCCTTTCAATGATGCTGATGTATGCGGGCCTGTTCTAAGCACTTAGCTGCATTAACTTTCAGAATTCCTACTGTTCCACGTGGCGGGTCTCTCATCCTCTCCCAGAGAGGGAAACTGAGGCACAGAGGTAACAAAATTACCCAAGACATTCGTGTTCCAGTCCTTTAACCATTCAGCTATGCTTCCTCCTGACCTGCCAGGTGCACTCACTGCCCTTCAGACTGCAGTCTGGGAGGTAGACAGTCCTGGGTCCCCTAAAATGTTGGGGTTCCCCATCAGGGACCCCTAAGTCTAACAGTCCCCTCTGACGAGTACCAGACTTTGGCGTGTGGAGGGCAGTAGGTGAACAGCACCCACTCTGGACTGCGGATTGCCTGATTGGAATCTGAATCTGTTGCTTCAGATTTTCCATCTGTAAAATGGGACTCAAGAAAGCACCCCCATCAGGGGGTGATTCTGTTATGGAGGTGCTGATAACATTATCAGAAAACATTGATTAAATACTGACTTGTGTGGGTCTATGCTAGTCTCTCTACCCACAGATAAAAAAACTAAGCAAGCATAGGACCTGCAAAAAGGCACAATTTTTTTTTTTTTTTTTTTTTTTAAAGAGGAAGGAAGATGGCACACCCTGGTGGCCTAGCGGTTAAGGTCACCAGGCATACATCTCAAGAACCTGGGTTCAAAACCTAGGGCCAGGGGAACACTCAAGATGAACAACTAAATAAATGCTTCTCCTCTCTCTCTCTCTCTCTCTCTCTCTCTCTCTCTCTCTCTGTCTGTCTCTCAATCTCTCTCTCTCTCTATCTCTCTCTCTGCCTGCCTGTACCTTTCCTTTAAGAAAAGAAAGAAAAAAGGCAGGCAGGCAGGCAGGCCGACAGAAAGCAGGAAGGAAGAGAGGAGAAGAATAAATAATTTAGTTGTTTATTTTACTCTTTGCCCCCCAACCCACCCTGGGCTGTGAACCCAGGTCCTTGTTCTGTATGTGGACTGCGCCCCAGGCATGGTCTTAACACCTGAGCTACCAGGGGACACTATTTTTTCCTTTGGAAGGAAGAAAAGAAAGAAGGATTTGTTTTGTTTCGATTAGGATCCCTGATCCTTGGGCTTTCCATGGTCTATCCCCAGTGGTCCCAGCCACCTGAACCAGAAGAGTGACCAGTATTCTTATTTATTATCTTTTTTGACTGGCGGAAGCTCAGTGGGACTGGAGTGCAGAACTTGATCCCTAAGCAGGTGCTGACGTCTAAGGGCCTGACCTCAATTTACCTTCCTCTGGCCTGGAGAGAGGCTGGGAGGGGTGTGGGTTCCCCAGACAAGGATTCAAGGGCAAGTTGTTCATTTAGGAGGTGAGCCTAGGAGGCAGCTAGAGGTGAGAAGGGGGCTCAAAGGACTAAGGGGAAAGAATGCCAGGAAGGAGTGTGCTGTTAAAATGGCACCAGTGGCGTCCCTGTGTGGAGTAGCAGTTAGGTCCATGTACATCCCAAGGACCTGGGTTTGCATCCTGGGACCTGAGAGAACAACCAAGATAAACAACTAAATAAAATAAAGTGCTTTTTGCTCTTCTCTCTTCCTATCTGCCTTCCTACTCGCCTTCATTCCTGCCTGCACCTTTCTTTTAAAAAAACAGTGACTGGGAATCAGGGTGGAGCAGGCATCTGGGAGTGGTCCCTCCACCAACTCTTGTCAATCATGAGTTGAGGGCTGTCTTAGAAGGCAGGAGCTCCCAGGACCTTCGGTCTGCCCTGAGCACGGCAGATCATTCCCAGGGCCAGAGAAGAGCCCCAGGTCCAGCTATTGACAATCGGCAGCCTTCAGTGTGGGCTGTAAATGCACAAAGGATGCATTGGGCACCCAGGGTGTCTATTTCACTGATCCCCCTGCCCCTTCCTCCCTCCTTCCCCAGGTGAAATTGGCCTCCTGGTCCAAGGAAAAGCCGGGAAGCTGGTACAGCACCTTCCGCCGAGGGAAGAAGGTAAGTTGCTGGAGGCCAAGGTGGGAACCATCTTGAGGAGTTGGAGGAACTGCTCTGAGGACAGTGAGAGGAACCAAACAGATTTGCGTCTGCCTTTGCTGGGATCACAGGCTGGGGAAAAGGGTGGAAGAAGAAGCAGCCTCAAATGTATGATAGAGAGAGCACAAGGCATGGTGGAAACTCAGATACAGTGCTGGAAGAACCAGCAGGCTTCCTAGTAGAAATCACAGCTCAACAGAGGCTTAAAGAATGAGTTGGGTCAGCAAGTTAGGGGGACAAGGAAAAGTGTTGCAGGCAGAGGGACCAGCATATGCAAAGGCCCAGAGTCAAACATAGGGTTTGGTGAAAAACAACATTATTTTTTTTTAAAGAAAGATAGAAGCAGGAATGAAGGAGAGCAGAACAGCAGACAGACAGGCAGGAAGAGAGAGAAGGAAGAACTTTACTTTATTTAGTTGCTCATTTTCTTTTTTGGTTTTTGGTCCTGGCCACTGGATGTGAACTTGGGATGTTTATGGACTGTGCCAAACCTCTGCTCCACCGGGTGCACCGGTGAATTTTTTATGTGTGTGCCTTCCCCTGGTTCTGGGTCTTGAACTGCCATCCTTGACTTTCAAAGCCTGCACCTTAACCACCTGAGCCACAGATGGGGGCTGGGTTTGGTGAATTTAGAGAAGAAAAAGCCTCTTGTTTTGTTCTGGAGAGTGTGAAGAGGAATATGGCTGGAGAAGAGAGTGGGAGGTGGGTAATGGCATAGCTACCTCCTCAGAAAGACTTAAGGGTAATAGGGAGTCATGGGAGGTGTTTGAATAAGGGAGGAACCAGATCAAATCTCTGTTTAGAAAATGCCTCTGAGACTGGTGGAGAGGCATAGATTAGAAACTGGAGACCCAAGAGACTGACGCATGGGTCCAAGGAAATGAGGGGGGCCCAGGTTGGAGCTGCAGCTCAGGGATGCAAAGGACATAACTGAAACATCTCAGAAGGCAGGTCCAAGGACCTGGTAATGACTGAGATGGAGGGGAGGGCAGAAATGGATGTGGCTCAGTTCTGACTTGAGTGAGATTCTGGGGTCTGGAGAGATTCTAAAAAAAATAAGTGAGAAGACCAAATTCTCTTAGGGGTGGGGGTGGGGGCATATTGAATTCAATTTGGAATTTCTTTACCTGTATATGCAAAGCACTGGGAATCACGGCAGCAAAGAAAACACAGTTCCCGGCTTCACAAAACTGATCTGCTGGGAGAGGCAGGCAGCCACCAAGAAAACAAAGCAAAGCTAGAGTAGAATGCGAGAGGGCCTAGACTGTGTGTGTGAAATTGTGTGTGAAATTGTCCCCACGCTAACTCAGCTCTGACACTGTCTCACTGGAGATGCTGTCAGATCCCACAGGCTAAGGCCCCCCAACCCCCTTCTCCCAAGAACATGCCCTCTTCTGCAGATGACAGAAGCAAGTCCAGATGTTATCTGTGCTTCTCCTTGACTGTCCATAAATGAGAGGTTCCCAGGAACCTTCTCAAGTTCCACTCACTGGCTAGAGTGATCCAAAGAACTCAGGAAGCCCGGTTAGTCACTGGATCACCAACGTGTGACCGAGTCTATAACTCAGGAAAAGCAGATGGACAAGACGCCCCGGCAGCTGGGGGTAGTGCGGGGGTGGGGTGTAAGGGTGGGGAAAGATGTGGAGCCCCTATTCCCTCTCCAGGGGCCTCTGTTCCCCAGTTTCCATATGTTCACCCCACTGGGGGCTCCCTGAAGCCCCTCCTCTTGAGTTCTCTGGAGGCTTCCTTACAGAGTCAGGATGGATGAGATCTATCCTTTTACATGGACTGAACTCCAGGCCCTCTCCTCCCCAAGTCTGGGGCAGACTGGAAGTTTTAACCTCTAATCACTTGGTGGCACCAGCCTCCATCCGCAGGGGCTCCCCTGAAAGTCCTCTCATTCACCTCACAAGAGACACCTTTTCCCTTTCCACACTTCAGAAATCCCCAGGCTTGTGGGAGCTGTGAGCTAAGGAACTGTGGGTGAAAACCAAATATATATGTGTGTGTGTATGTATATGTGTGTATACACACATATGCACACATATATATTATAAACCACAATGTCTTGGGGATACCTTTATTGATGTTCCCCCATAATAGACTCAAAGGCAACGACTCATTTGCAAGTAATTTATCTGGGAGATAATTCCAGAAAATATCCATGTGGGACTATGGAAATGATTGTGGGGAAGAAAAGGAAGACAAAAAAGATGCATTACCAAGCCAGTTAACTCAAACCAGTGATGTGTTAATAATATGGTTTATTTAACCCAATATATCCAAGGTATTGTCCTATCAATATAAAGATTTTTGAGGGTTTAACGTTTTCTTTTCATATGAGTTCTTCACAGCCTGGTGCATATTTTACATTTACATCCCATTGTAAGTTTTATTGAAGATATTCAATCTATACTTAGATTTCATAAAACCTGCAGATGACACAGTAGTTTCACACACTTGAGTTGTTCCAAACTTAAGGTTTTGATAACCAGTTGAGGCTCGATTATTAATTATGGATTTAATTTTTTTTAAGAGAAAGGAAAGGAGAGGAAGAAGCAGCAGATTAAGGGAGGAAGGAAGAGGAGTAGGAAGCACTTTTAATAATTTTTTAAGAAGCATCTTTATTTTATTTGTTTATTTTTTATTTTGGTTGTTCACACTGATTGGTTCTCCCTGACCTAGGACTTGAACCCAGGGGCATGTGGCCTGAGCTGCTTCAGAGGCAGTGGACCTAACCACTGCTCCACCAGGGTGCACCACTTTTATTAATGTGTTTGTTTATTTTAGTTGCTCCTCCAGCCCTGGGTTTCAAACCCAGGTCCTTGGATTTTTTCTTTCTTTTCTTTTCTTTTTTTTTTTTAGGAAAGGTGTAGGCAGGAACAAAGGTAAGCAGAGACAGACAGGCAGAAGAGACAGAAGGAAGAATCATTCACTTATCTTATTTAATTGTTAGTCTTGTTTGTCCCCAGGTCTTGAACACGGGACCTTGGGATCTCTGTGGCCTGCATCCAGTGGCTTTATCCACTAGGTCACCAGAGTGCACCGGTCCTTGGGTTTTACATGGTCTGTACCCCAGCTCCTAGCTTAACACCTGAGCCACCAGGGAATATCAGAATTTTTAAATGTTTTAAAATAATTAAGTAAAGGCACACCCTGATGGCTCAGGCATTAAGTCTGTGGCTCTCGTATAGTGTAAGTAAATGCCCAAAACTCAGGTTCATGACCCAGGGATAGGGTAACAACCAAGATGAACAACTAAATAAATAAACGTTTCTTCCTCCTTTCTTGCTGCCCGCACCTTTCCTTTTCAAAAATAAAAAATGAAATAAAATAGGTTTGCCTTGATGGAGTAGTGGTTGGATCTGCCACCTCTAGCTGAGCTCAGTCCACATACATTCCAAGGATCAGGGTTCACATCCTGGGTCTGGGAGAACAACCAAGATGAACAACTAAAATAAAATGAAAAAAAAAAAAAAAAACTGGAAGAGCTATTTTCTAAAAAAAAAAAAAAAAAAAAAAAAAAAAAAAAAAAAAAAAAAAAAAAA
>RJWH01004888.1:0-54648 GCA_004363575.1 Solenodon paradoxus | reverse complement strand
GATGCGTGAGGCGATGGAGTCCCTGGCAGGTGGGTTTCTCAAAGTAGGGGCACATGTGGCACCCCTCACCTCCTGCTTCATCCCATCCCCAGTTCTCCTACGTAGACGCCGATGGGGCCCCGGTGAGCGTGGTCCAGCTGACCTTCCTGAAATTACTGAGTGCCACGGCCCACCAGAGCGTCACCTACTTCTGCCAAAACTCGGCTGCCTGGCTGGATGAAACCACAGGTGACCACAGTCGCTCGCTCCGCTTCCTGGGGGCCAGCGGGGAGGAGCTGTCCTTCAACCAGACGACAGCTGCCACCATCCATGTCCCTTACGATGGCTGCCGGGTAAGAGGAAAGGCAGGGGCTGGCCGGAGCAGAGCGGGGAGACCTCGGCTGCCCTCCCCACCCCAACTGCCCATCCTTGTCTTCCTGTGATCAGCTCCGGAAGGGACAGACGAAGACCCTGTTGGAGTTCAGCTCTTCTCGAGTGGGATTTCTGCCCCTGTGGGACATGGCAGCCATTGACTTTGGCCAGACGAACCAGAAATTTGGGTTTGAACTGGGCTCTGTCTGCTTTAGCAGCTGAGAACCTTGGGAGGTGGGGGGAGGAACAATGACCGTGTCCCCTCTTGGAGTACTTTGGTGCTGAGGCTTTGAAGCCACCATATTTATCATCTCCTGTGATTGTGGTATCAGAGGAGAGTCCGATCATCATGGTCAGCCACACTCCCGTGCCAGGGGGCTGGGATGGGGCTGGACGCCTGTGGTCCGGGACTCCAGCCTCCCCTTCTTCCCCGGTGGCATCACTGTCGTCTGACTCTCCCTGCCATACCCACCCAACCCTCAATCCCACCCTTGAACCCCCATGCAATGAACTTGGAACTCAGAGCTGATGAATGCCCCCTCCCCCTCCGGCCTCCCTCCCACTCCTCGGTCCGTGCCGTTAACACCCTTTGGTGCTACCCTTTCCCATAGTTAAGCACTGGACATCCGATCCCAGCTGGGACGCCTTCGCTTTATTCCTATTTTCAGGTGGGTTTGGTACTGACTGCAGTCAGATGACAAGAGAAGGGGGACTCCCCTTGACTGCCTCAGCCCAGCTCTGAACACTGCTTCCCCAACCCCACTCCAGACCTCCCCAAACTCATCTTGCCCTACTAGCTGGTTTATGGATCAAGATGGTGGGGAGGAATCAGGATCCTAATGGTGCTGTCCTATTTATATCAGGGTCTGTATTAAAATAGAACATCCCCTCTGTTGTATATTTAATCTGCTTCCCCCGTAGGGAAGACTGGGATATGATGAGAGAGATTCTAGCGGGATCCTCATCCCCCTCCATCCCCACCCCCACTCCCGAGCCACAGGGCATAATGGGCATCTCAAGTCTGAGAATAAACCAGTGAACTGTGTCCGTGCTTGTGTGTTTCATCTGGTTGCTGGCTCTCTCTCTGGGGATCTGCCTCTTGTCTTACCTGAGATACGGACCCCCCGCCACCTGTCCTAATTCATGGTGTCCTTTGGTGGAGGTGGTGGGGTGGGGGTGGCGGAATCCATTATAATGGAACTCACTGGAGGTCATGGGCCTACAGATCAACTTAAGCTCCTAGAGGAAACATTAAACCTTAAAAATAGCCAGATGTCGAAGAGAGATCTTAAATGTTCTCCCCACACCAAAGAGGACATTTTTAAAAATGACTCTGTGGTGTGATGTGGTGTGAGTGACTGCTCTGATGGCTTCATGTTGTCATTTATAAGTGTGTCACATCAATGCATTGTACACCTTCAACTAAAATGTCAATTACATCTCTAAAGTTGGAAGAAAGGAGAATGTGAGGAGGACGTTAAACTTAAAGAAAAGCAAAACAACAAGAAAATAGCCAGATCGCCATCATTTGCAGGTGTTCAAGCCTAGACAGTGTAATGTTCCACCTGGGGGAGAGTCCCAGGAAATCATGAAAAGACACCAAATGGCAAGAAGATAGCCTTTAGTATACTCACAGCAGGGGCTCCTGATGGCAGCCAGTCGCCCAGTGGCAGCTGGTCAGCTTCCCAATGGAGATCAGCCATGTTTCTAGAAAGTTACTGCACCATCAGCAAGGAGGGGAGCTATTTTAAAGGGGATATCACCAGAGGTAGGGTAAAGAGTGGCAAGAAAAGCCAAATTCCAGGGCAGGACACCTCAGGTAGAATCAGTGCAGAAAAAGGCAGTTATGCCAGAAATTCCATCTGTCACATTCAAGTCCGTGTCCCATGTGAGTCAGGCGGTGAACCCACTTTGCAAGGTTGGGCATGGATTATTTTCTCAAGCTACCCTACACCCATGTTGACTTTGATTACACCTGGAATTAATGTTGAACTGAGAGTGTGGCTCAAGAGATTTGTGGGGCATGGTTTTGGTTTGAGGGGAAATAACTAGTGGTCGAAGATCTGGGTGGTAAGTCCCGGGATCAGTGTGGGTGGAGACATTGAGTTAGGAGTTGAAACTTAAGGTGAGTTGGAGGTTGGGAGTCAGGGATTGCATGGATTATATGGAAATGGGCTGAAGAAGAGTTGAATTGAAGATTGGTTTGGAGTGAGTTGCATGAGTTTGGGGTTGTGGATTAATAACGGGATTTGTTGAGTTGGAGGTTAAGTGGATTAAGGGTTTGGAACTGGATGTTGAGGTGGTTTGAATTAGGGTTGATTTGAAATACAGGATGAACTGAGTAAAGTTAAGTAGGGGTTGCTATGATTAGGGAGTGAGGCTGGGCTTTCACTTTGGCAGTTCAAGATGGGATCAGTTAAGATGAGAGTTGGGTTTGGGGTGACTTGAATTTGGGCTTAGATGTTGAGTTGAAGGTTTTTTAAAAACAGATTTATTGACATGAAATTTATATGCCATATAATCACCCACTTAAAGTACATAATTACATGGTTCCTAATATCTTTGCAGACTTGCCCGGCCATCATTACCAATCAATCTTAGAACTTCTTCATCTCCCCCAAAAGAAATCCCATATCTGTTAATGATCACTCCCCATTTCCCCCAAGCCTCTCACTAATCTTTCCATCTGTGTGGATTTGCCTATTCTGGACACTTCATAGGAATAGAATCATACAATACATGAGCTTTGGTGTCTGACTTCTTACACTTTCATAATGATTTCAAGGTCATATTGCAGAAGGCATCCCCCCTTCATTCCTTTTTCATTGTCCAATAATATTCCATTGTATGGATGTACCACATTTTATCTATCCATTCATCAGTTGTTGGATATTATTGAGTGGAGTTGCATTAGGACTGATGGAGGCCTGATGTGAGTTGAGTTGGGGCAAGTGGGTTGGGTAAGTAGTGGTTTAGAGTGAGTTAGTTCCCTGCTGAAAACCCAGGATTGCCCTACTCCTTCCTCCACCAGGCCCTGTAATATCACCAGAATACTTGTCCTGGATTCTTCCATTCATTCAACAAACATTATTCTGAGTTTTAACTCAACATGTGAAGAATGTTGGTGCCCAGAGGTTGACTGATGAGTTCACTCACTCATTCGCTTACTCATTCATTTGTTTCATTCTCTTGAGTGTTAACTCAGTGCCAGACACTGTTTCAGATGCTGGACATAAACAAAAAAATATGTGGTGCCTGCCCTCAGGATCTTAGTCCTGTGGAAAACAGAGACTATACACATAAGTAGCTACATATTAAGATTTTGGATAGTGGTAACGTTTTGAAGGGAAATCAAATAACATGGATAAGAGCGATGGAATGGGGGTTACATGAAATAAGGCAGTCAGAAGAGGCTTCATTGAGGAGATGACATTTGACCAGAGATCTGAAGGATTCGAGGGAAGAGCTATGTGACATCTTGATGAAAAAAATCACACATACAGGTAAGAACCCAAGAAGGCTTTACAGTCCAACAAGCGCTCTTGAAGAGATGTTGTTTCTCTCAGACACTTCTCCTGATTTATTGCTTTTGCTGATTTCTTCACTCTATGTTCTCTTCGATCACCCCAAATGTAGTCCCGGGGATGTACTTTTTTTTTTTTTTGACATTCAAGACTCTTAAAAAAAAGAGTAAAAACTTCCACAACATCTTTAACTCAAGGATACATATGGGCAGCACACTCTGGTGACCGAGAGGACAAGTCCACTGGACAAGACCCCAGGGGGGAGGAGGGATTCCAAGATGAGCAACTAAATAAAATAAATAAAACGCTTCCTCCTCTCTCTGCTTGTTGGCCCACTTGCCTTCATTCCTGCCTGTACCTTTTCTTAAGAAAAAACAAGAATGCACATGGCAATGCCAACATAGTATTTTATTTTTCTTTTCCTGGGCAAACATCGCTGACAACATATTTACCAGCTTCCTTTGCAGCTAGTTAGGACCATGTAACTTTTTAAAGAAATTTTTTTAGGAAAGGAAGAAACATTTTTAAGAAAAGAAGGAAGAATCGGAGAAGTACTTTTCGATGCTTATTTGTTTTGGGTTGTTCTTCCAGTCCCTGGTCATGTGCCCGAGTCCTTGAGCTTCACTTGGTCCACACTCCAGGGGATGGCTTAGCACCTGAGCCACCAGTGTGCCTCTGACTGCATCTTGGCCCAGAGGACATGACTGGTCATACACCTCCTATGTGGACCTCCATGCTCTTCCTCCCCACTGGATGGTGACCTTGGCATCACGTGTAAGACAGGAGTGTCAGGTACCAAATCTGAAAAGGACATGGTTCCTTGAGTTACTTCTTGGATGAAGGCTACCAAAAAGCATTCCATCGGACCAAGAAGTGATTGATTATTTGAAACCCAGGAGATTTCTAAGGGTTCTTTTTCCAGTAGCTATTATTAATTGCCCTCACTAAAACAGTGAATAAATCCACGTTTTACTCATGGCACACACCAGGAGGTCAGGATTATATACCGATGCTGATTTCTATTGACACCTACCTTCAACTTACATCATCTTATGATATGGGACATGGGTGTTTCCTTCAAGGCATTAAGTAAAAAATATTTTCCCCAGATGAATGTATTTATCCCTCATGACAACCTTTGAGGATGGTTCTGTACTGTAGAGGCTAAAACTGAAAACTCAAGTCTCAGAATTGGTCTCTGTGGGTGTCCCATTCTGATGTGAAGAATTCAAGGAAGCACAAGGGCTTTCACCCTTCCCTTCATCAGAGAAGCCATCTGCCATCCTCTGAATCTCTGTCCGTCCCTTCATCCAGAAAAACAGGGTGACTTTTCCTTTGACCCTCCTGTTACCAAACCTCTGGTTCCTGTGCAGTGGTGCGGAATGGAAACTCAATACAAGACGTGGGAGAAGGGAAAGCGTTCATTTTCTTCAGAAAATGAAGATGGGGAGGGGGTGATTAACGCTCCAATCTTCAGTATCACTAAGTAAAAGTCAGCCTCAGTTTTTAAGGGGGAGTCCAAGCTTGGGGGCTTCATGATAAGGGAGCATCCTCCCAACTGGGGGCCATCTGGCCACCTCCAATGTCAGTATCAGCAACATAACTGAAGACCCAGATGAGAGGGACGCTGATGTGCGGGGTGGTATGTGAGGGGTCACGGTCAGTCCGTGCATTCTCCAGATAACCGTGTGCCACCTGCATCCCTGGTGAGTCTGACCTGTAAGCTGTTTTTTGAGACTTGGCAAGAGGAAACAGAAAACAGTAGACTATGAAGCCATAACAGGAGGGAGCAGGGGACAAAATAAACTCGTGGGTCATACCCTTAGTGGGCTACAAAAATTTTGTTTCAAGGGGCTGCAGTTTCACATCCTCTCATAGTACATATACCCATTTTGCAGAAAAGGAAACTGAGAAACAGGCACAACCATGTATTTGCTCAGTCTAGAGCTTGACATTTTGCGTGACTAAACGCCATCTTCACACACATGCCTAGGTCTTGGGTTCATGTCCTGGGACCCGCAGGCACAACCCAGAGGAACAACTAAATAAAATAAATGGAGTGCTTCTTCCTCCTCTCACTTCCTGCCTGTCTCTGTTCACCTTCATTTCTGCCTGCAACTAAAAAAAAAAAAAAAAAAAGAAAAGAAAAAAGTTATCTTCTCCTTTAGGGGAATTTCCATTATTGGAAACAAATCCAGACACAGCTCTGGGTTTCCATGCCCATGAATGTTTCAGTTTTTGCAAATCCAACCCCAACCCAGGTGCAGAAATTGGGGCAGAGAGGAACAATGAAGAGTGTGATGAAGCCTGTTTAATTAGCAGAAGCCGGGCAAAGAATTAGAACTGGCCTTGCTCAAGCAAAGGGTAATTGACAAAGCTGTAAGGAGGGAATTCCGGATCTGGCTGCTCGGCTCGGGGCTTTTACTCTGTATCCCAGCAGCATCCAACCCGCGACCGGAAATCCCGCCTGATTTGCATATTTGGCGGCGGTAATTAATCAGGCGCCTTGTGTTTCCAGATCAATTACAAGCCCTGTTCTGGGCTGGGAGGGGCGGGGGCGGAACAGCGTGTGTGTGTGTGTGTGTGTGTGTGTGTGTGTGTGTGTGTGTGTGTGTGTGTGTGTGTGTGTGTGTTGTGGTTGTAAGGTCTGGATGGTGAATTTTTTTAAACAGAATTTTATTTATTTCAATTGATTTTATTTAAAAAACATTGCAGCATAACATATAGATTTAAGGTGTGCACATCATTATTAATCAATATCTGTGCATAATAGAGTAAGTTTGCCATTTTAGAGCGTTTTTTTTTTTTTTAAAGGAAAGTTGCCGACAGACATGAAGGGGAGCAGGCAGGTAGGGCCCAGAGAGGAGGGAGAAGCATATCATTATTATTTTATGTTTTAGGAGCATTGCATTTATTTTAATTTAGTTGTTCATCTTGGTTGTTCTCCCTGACCCTGGCACTGGAACTCAGTTCCTTAGGATGTATGTGGACTGCGCTTTGGCCAGAGGCAGTGGACCTAACCACTACTCCATCAGGACGCGCCCATTTATTTATTTATTTTTATTAGTTGTGCGTCCTGGTTGTTCTCCCTGGTCCAGGACTTGAACCCCGGTCCTTGCGATGTATGTGAACCGCCCCTCTGGTGGAGGCAGAACAAATCGCTACTCCACCAGGGTTCAGGGAGAGGATGTAAACGTTATGATCTCACAGCATCATGCGCGGAGATACACTAACACACACCCAGCCCAGGGGCCCATGTAATTAGACGTCACCTGCCACCTCCCTTCTCCTGCCACAGCTGCGGGGCACCTCCTCGACCCCCGGCAGACTCAGAGAAGCAAAGCCACATCATACACTAGGGTTGCACTCATGTCCTGGTTTGACAGAATTGTCCTGCTTTATTTAGCAAGGGTGTCCCCACCTGGTTTGAAACTCTGTCCTGGTTTCCATCATAGTTTGCTCAAAGTTCATTTGGGCAAACACACACTGATACAGCAGTAGTGTTCCAGGGTTCGGAAGCAACACCAGTCTTCATGGATGGATGAATGAATGAACCAAAGGTGGTAAAACCATACAGTGGAATAATAAACAGCTTTAAAAGGGAGGGACACGCATCTTGGTGGAGTAGCGGTTTGGTCCGCCACCTCCAGCCAAGCACAGTCCACGTCCATCCCAAGGACCCGGGCTCCTGGGGCCATCCTGGGACTGGGGTGAACAACCAGAATGAACAACTAAATAAAATAAATCAATGCCTTTTCCTTCTCTCTCTTCCTGCCTCTGCTCACCTTCATTCCTGCCAGACAGGGGAGCAGATTCCCTTCAATGGGAGGGAGTGTTACACACACTCCATCCCGTATCTGAAGTCCCCCACACCCTTCAAAATCCCTGGTGATGCTCTCATAGGTCTGGCTTTCAACTCTAAACAGTATGAAAAGTCTAATACACACTCCTACACCCTCAGCCAGATCTAGGCAAGCCAACACATGTCGCAGACCACACACACACTTGGAGTTCGGTCTCTCTCAGTCTTGCTCACAAAACCCCACTCAGCATGGCTGAGTGAGGGATGCAGCCACACTCAGAGAGAGACCTCAGTTGTCACACACAGAACTGCCACATCCTGGGACCTGAGACCATGAGGCACACCAGGGTCCCACACATCCCCCTCTCCCCCACATGCCATCAGCACATGAGGTACAGACACAGGCTGAGGTGACGTCTTCATGGACCATCCAGAAAGCCCGTTCCCCTAAGCCATTCATCATTCATTCATTCACCAACCAAATATTGATTGAACATTTACTCTGTCACAGGCACTGTTGTAGGCTCTGGGGATACAACAGTGAACTGAACAAAAATCCCTGTCCTCATGGAGATGACACTCTAGTGGAACAGGGTAAGTAAATCCATATAAGACATGTCAGGTGGTGCTACGAAAAAAAAAAGGGCAGGGAGGAGGACAAAGAAGCAGGGTTCTTAGAGACCAGGTGGTCAAGGAAGGTTTCCTGGAGGAGGCATCCCAAAAGCAGAGGCTCAAAAAGGAGGGGAAGAGACAGGGTAGTCAGGGAAAGCTCCCTGGTGGAGGCATCCTTGAAACAGTCATACAGAGAAGAGGAAAGACAGGGTAGTTAGAGGAGTTATCCTTGAAGCAGAAGAAGGAGCCTGAAGGAAGTATCCTTGAAGCAGATCCTCATACAGAGAAGGGGAGAGTCAGTGTAGTCAGGGAAGGCTTCCTGGTGGAGGCATCCTTGAAACAGTCATACAGAGAAGAGGAAAGACAGGGTAGTTAGAGGAGTTATCCTTGAAGCAGAAGAAGGAGCCTGAAGGAAGTATCCTTGAAGCTGATCCTCATACAGAGAAGGGGAGAGTCAGTGTAGTCAGGGAAGGCTTCCTGGAGGAGATATCCTTAAAGCAGAGCCTCATATATAAAGAGAGCCACTTGACATCTCACACATGCAGTCCCAGAGGCAACAACCAGAAGGTCCAGATTCAAGCAGGCATGTGCCATGGAGACCCATGCAGACACACACCCACACCCAGCCTCGAAAAGTGGCCCCATGCCCACAAGGGCAGATAGGTGCCCAGCCATCTGCAGACGGCAGAGCTTCCTTTTGAGAGGGTGGGCTTGAGCCCTAAAGGCGAGGTTGGAAGTTGGGGAGTGAGGAGAAAATGAGCAAACAGAAGTCTGGGTTGACCCGAGTCTGTCCTGCCTTCCCACGCTGCTGTTCTCACCTCCTTCCTGCTCGCCTCCACTCTTAGACTTACCATCCTTTTTAATTTTGATTTTATTTTTTAGAGGAAAGGTGCAGGCAGGAATGAAGGCGAGTAGGCCAGCAAAAAGAGAGAGGAGGAGGAAGCACTTTCATTTATTTTTATTTAGTTGTTCACAATGGTTGTTCCTTGCTGGATCCAGGACATGGATCCAGGACTTGAACCCAGGTCCTTGGGATGTATGTGAGTTGTGCTCCTTCGGAGGCAGCTGACCCAACCACTACTCCACCAGGGCCTGTCGCCATTCTTTTTAGAGTTGAAATTGGGGCCAGTTGAGTATAACCAGGTTGCCGGGGCACCAGGAGGGGTTCTGGTGGGGGCGGTGCGTGATGTGTGTGAAGGAACAGTTCAGGTGTAGGATGGGGTGTGTATAGCACCCCCATTGGGTGTGTGTTCACCCAGATAAACTTCTAGCAAATTGTGATTGAACCCAAGACAGAAGTCAACTAACGGGGCGGGATGCCAGGCTAATATTGCTAAACCGGACAATCTTGTTCTATTTCTTTAGTAAAACACATAACTTAAACTTACCATATTAATTATTTATTTATTTATTTATTTTTTAAGGAAAGGTATAGGCAGGAATGAAGGTGAGCAGAGGCAGGAAGAGAGAGGAGGAAAAGGCATTAATTTACTTTATTTAGTTGTTCATTCTGGTCGTTCACCCCAGCCCCAGGATGAGAACCAGAGTCATTGGGTTGGACGTGGACTGTGCTTGACTGGAGATGGCGGACCAAACCGCTACTCTACCAAGATGTGTGTCCCTCCCTTTTAAAACTGATTATTATTCCACTGTATGGTTTTACCACCTTTGGTTCCTTCATTCATCCATCCATGAAGACTAGTGTTGCTTCCGAACCTTGGCTGCTATAAATAATGCGGCTGCGAGTGTGGGCGCATCATTATTGGAGCTTGTTCTCAATTACTCTGGATCTGTACCCAGAAACGGAATGGTTGAATCGGGGATATTTCTTGTTAAACGTGTTTTCATTGAAGCCCACATTTTGTGCAACAAAAAGTGCGGTGTTCTCTGGGATATGTTTTGACAACTACCCACACACCCCAAACAAGATGTAGACTGCTTCCAGCACCCACAAAAGTTCCTCATGCTCCTCCTCACAACCCCTCCAAGGCACAACCATTTTTTTTTTTTTAATTTAAATTTTTAAAGAAAGGAAAGCAGACGGGAAGACAATAGGCAGGGAGGCAGAAAGAGGAGGAAGAAGCTTTTTATTTATTTAGTGGTTCACACTGGTTGTTTCCCCTGGACCCAGGACTTGACCCCAGGAGGATGTGGTCTGCCCTTCTTTGGAGACGGCTGACCTAACCACTGCTCCACCAGGGAGCACCCTGTATGTTTCCTTCAAAAAAAAAAAAAAATGTGTAAAACATCTTAGCCATTTTTAAGCGTCCAACTCTGGGGCACTAAGAGCCTCCATCTCCACCCTCCACCTCCAGATTCCTCTCATGTTCCCCAGCTGAATTTCTGTCTCCATCCAAGAGGCACTTATCATTTTTTCCTTCCCCGGACTCTGGGAATTTTTAACCTCAGAATATTTCTCCGTGTTTACTGCATATGGGGGCTGTATCCAAGGATGACACAGTCAATGAGCTAGCAAGTTTCTAAACTATCTCTAATTGATACAGTATTCTTTTTCAAGTTGCTTTGTTAACTGGAGCAGAACTTCCATCTCTTGTCCAATCAGACTCCCTGGTTCTAGGGCAGACTTTTTCAGTTTCTCCAGTTTTCTAGCTTCCTTTTTTTTTTTTTTTTAAGAAGTTTATTTATTTTTCACTGAGTTGTTCGCACTGAGTGTCTCCCCCAGCACTCCCCAAGCCCCACCACTCAAACCCAGGGGTATGTGGTCTGCATCCTTCAGAGGTGATTGACCTAACCTCTGCTCCTCCAGGCGGTGTCTCCAGTTTTCTTGAGATCTAGTTGACAAATTCAATGATGGATGTTGAAAGTGGATGATGTAACGATATTATTTGTTACAGGATTCCACCCATCAAGTTCATTAAATCCATCAACTCATATAGTAATCTTTTTAAAAAAGATTTTAGATAGAAGCTGGTTGCTGATCAAGTAGACTTTTTTATTTTTTGAGTGGAAGAAGGAAAGGAGAGGAGGAAGAAGAATGGAAGGAAGGGAGGGAGGGAGAGAGGGAAGGAAAAAAATCTTTATTTGTTTAGTTGTTCATTTTGTTTTTTCACCCTGGTCCTGGGTCTTAAACCCGGGTCCTTAGATTGTCTGTGATTTGCACACTGGCATCTTTGCTGCCTGAGCCACAAGGGTTTGCCTGGGCACCCCCTGCCCCCTGCCCCAACCCTTTTAAAGGAAAGGAGCAGATAGGAATGAAGATGAGCAGGCAGGCAGAGAGAGGAGGAAGCAGCATTTATTTATTTACTTATTTATTTATTTTACTTAGTATTCACACTGGTTGTTTCCCCCTGGACCCAGAACTCGAACCCAGGGGATGTGGTCTGTGCTCCTTTAGAGGCGACTGACCTAACCGTGACTCCCCCGGGGCGTGCAAATTCCAATTCTCCCACACTGCGCTATGAACTGTAGTCATCCTGTTATACATCAGATCCTCAGACCTGACTCATCTAAGCACCGAATGTCTCACCTTTTACCAACCTCTCTTTGCAACAGCTCCCAGCCCTTGGCAACCTCTTCTCTCTGTTTCTATGAATTCAATTTTTTTTTTTGATTGGTTTTAGATTCCACATGTCAGTAACACCATGTGGTATTTTTCTTTTTCTGTCTGACTTATTTCGCTTCACATGCCATCCTCTGGTTCCTCCAGGTTGTCACAAAGAGCAGGATTTCCTTCTTTCCGAAGACTGAAGGTGATTTCATTGTATGGATAAACCCATTTTCTTTCTTTTTTAAAGGAAAGGTGAGGCAGGCATGAAGCCGAGCAGAAGCAAACAGGAAGAGAGAGGCGGAAGGCGCACTTTATTTTATTTTACTTAGTTGTTCTTCTTGGTTGTTCCCTGGGCCCTGGGATGTGAACCTGGGTTCTTGGGATGTATGTGGACTGTGATTCTTTGGAAGCAGTGGACTTAACCACTACTCCACCAGGGCTTGCCCTCAACACATTTTCTTGATCCATTCCTCTGTGCAGGGACACTTACAAAGTGTCCACATGGATTTGTGTGAGCAATGCGTCTGTATGTAGGAATGACTATCTCTTCAAGATAATATGGTTACATGTTCTCTGGATTTTGACCCCAAAGTGGTTTTAATTGCCTGAGGAATCTCATCCTGTCTTGTTAATTGCAGTATGTGACTTTATCTCAGCACAGCTGTCTGTTCTATGCATGGACTTTTTTTTTTTTTTTTTTTAAAGGGAAGGTGCAGGCAGGAATGAAGACAAGCAGGCAGGCAGAAAGAACGAGGAGGAAGAAACATTGTATTTTCCTTTTATGTAGCTGTTCACACTGGTGGTTTTCTCCCGGACTCGGACTCAAACCCAGGGGTGTGTGGGTTGTGTTCCGTCAGAGGTGATTCACCTAAGCACTGCTCTTCCAGGGGGTGCCCTACCCATGAATGCTTAGCTCCTTCCTCTTTCACGCCTGTTCACACATCCTTACATGGTCCTATGCACATGGGTAAGTGTGTATCTCTGGGGTGTATATATATATAAGAATGAAAATCTGGGTTATGGGGACACTTTCCTGTGTACAGTCTTCACACTGGTGGTCCAAACTGTCACCATCCCTCAATAGCCTCCTGCCCCTTGTGACCTCAGGACCTTTGCATCTCTTTTTCTGTCCATCGGTATTGATTCTTAACCCACAGCTTCACTCCCTGACCCTGAAGCTCCACGCTAGATCAGGGACCCCCAATCACACTCAGAGAACCCTGTCCATCTATACATGTCCCACAGTTTTAACCCTAAATTACTTACAGATGGAGGCTGCCTTACTCATAGCCACACATCCATGCAGGCTGGCCCAGAGCAAGTACCCCATCTCAAAGCGAGCATGCATGTGGGGGGTCCTTACCCCTACCTAGGGGCTGGGGCAGGGGCTGCACAGACCTGGCCTCCAATCCCAGCTGCAGCCCTTCCTAGCTGTGTGACCTCAGACAAGTGGCTAAACCTCTCTGAGCTCTTTGCTTTGAAACCTATCCCAGAGTTGTTATGGGATCTGAAATGAGCCCCAGCTGGGCCTGGCTCAGAATAGATCCCTCTTGGGAGTTGCTGCTGGGTTCAGGGCCAAGTTCCGGTCCTGTCACTCGCATGAGGGTCTTGCTCCTTCCTGGCTTGGCAGGGCTGGGAAGCCGTGCTAGGTCTCCTTGTCCCGCCAAGTCATCCCTCAATTCCCAGGCCCCTGATGGGAACCACATGTGCTGGACACCCGCCTGCCCTCCTTCCCTCCTCCTCCTCCTCCAAAGAGGCCTCCTGAGTCATCCTTCACCTTCCCCCTGCATACAGCCTTGTTCCCACGCTGCCCCGCCTGGGGCTTGCGTGTCAGAGAGTGTCTGTGTCATGCTGTCCGTCCCTGCGGGGGTGTGTGTGTGTGTGTGTGTGTGTGTGCGTGTATGTGTGTGTGAGCTATTTGCTCTACTGTGTGCTCCTGACTCATGTACAAACTGCCCGAATTGGGTGCCTCTGGTGTGTGTTGGTGGGGGTGTGCTTTTGAACCCGCGGCCTGTTTGGTGTGACGGTCCGTGGGCGTGTACCTCTGCTCATATGTTACTGCTCACGTGTCTGCTTCACAAGTCTCTGTGTCCAGGATCTGCGTTCATATACCTTTGCGTGACTATTGCAGATTGACGGGCATGTCGACACGCGAAGGAGGAGTCGATCCGGGGCACCCACGTGTGCGTCTGCATGTGGGGGGGTGTTATTCTGTGGGAGATCTGTGTGTGAGTGTGTGTGCGTGTGCGCTTTGTCACCTACATTTGTGAGTCTCCTTCCTGAGTAACTGGTTCTTCCCTTCCCCCTTGTGAATCCCTCGGCCACTGTGCGTGGGGCATGTCCCCGGCCGTGTGTTCTGCCTGGGTCTGCTGCTGCACTGGAAGACACCCTTCCGTCTGGATATGATCTGGTGCTGGGCCGCGTGTCTGGGTGTGGCGTTTCTGGGGCCTGTGTTGTGTGCTTGTGTTTGTTCAGTTTGCCTGGGTGACTGGTGGGCGAGTCCCCATCCTTACAGCTGGGTGAGTTGTCGTGCTTGTGTGTGTGTATGTGCCTGTGTACGGGGATGTGTGTGCACGGAGCAGGTGTGCACACACACAGGTGTGTGTGTATGCACGTTGGCGGCACTGTATGTGCATACGTGGATGATGCATTCATGTGTGCTGTTCCTTGCAAGCACGGGAATGCATTCAGCGCACACTTGTGCATGTGTGTATGTGCATTACACATGGGTGTATCTGTATATGAGCATGTGTGTCTGTATGAGTGTGGTCACAGGTGTGTTTGCTCTACACGTGTGGGTGCACTGTGTGCTTGGATAACTACATGTGCTTGTGTGTGTGCGTGTGTGTGTGCGTGTGCGTGTGTGTGTGTGTGCGCGTGCGATGTCTGGAGAGAAGGGAGCCCCCTAGAGGTGGCAGTATTTCAACAGTGAGAAAAGCCTGAAAGAGAGGAGAATGGGGGAGAATCGTGGAGACAGTGTGTGGGACTCCCCATGGTTCCATTATCCCTGGATCATTTCTCCAGTCCCATGAACCAAAATTAATTCTTTTTGCTCAAGTAGGTTCCCAAGGTTTCTTCCACTTGCTGCCTAAGGAGATCGGCAAGAGCAAAGGCAGGTGTCCGCAGGCATATGTGGATTCACTGCCTTGTTAAACTTGTCTTGATCATCTTCCCTATGTCAGGCCCTGTGTAGGGTGTGGGCAAACGAAGGCCTGGACTGTGTCCTTCTCTAGCTGGACACATGAAGGGGTCACAGAGGAGCAGAGCCAAGCACCTACTCTGTCTAAACACCAGTTTGGAAAGCCTAGCGACCGAGTGGGGAGAGTTGGTACCAAAGCCCCTCTACCTAACCTCTGCACATGGTGGGGGAATGACCTTTGTCCAACGCTAGACCCTGAGGCACCTGGTCCATCCATTCTGCCACACTAGGTCCCTGAGAAGCGAATCACTCCTCAGTGATGGTCCACCACTCTGCCCACTTACACTGACTGCAGAGAAAAGCAGACATTACAATCGTGATAGCATTGACCATGGCACTGACCTTGAAACTGACAACCACCACCCTGATCTGATTAGACACTTGATCATAATTCTCACCACTGCCTAGTGGCCAGGTCAGGATAATGACCATGTTGCAAGCCCCCTTAATGAGGAAACTGGACACCAAGGCTTTATCATGAAGCAAGGTTTATTGTCCTGTCCTCAGTGGCTCAGCGGATTCGCATCCAAAGACTGAGCCCCAGCCCCCTGCCCCGGGCTCTGTCTTTGATACTTTTCAGCCAGCATCCTAGCAAGCAGTACAGCATTGCTTTCATTTCTGGTTACAAAAGTTTCCACTGGTTACACTGCTCTGCAGAACAGTGCACACTTGTCCTGAACTTCTTCCTTGTTACAGTAACCCTGGAGTTTTCCAAGTCCCTCCTATCACAACCACAGTGATGGTGACACTGAAAACAACCCAGCCCAGAAATTGACTGTCACACTGACCAACGCATAACCAGGAATGATGGACATAGACCACAATCCCCACCCCGGTAGAACCAAGATGCTGAGAGCAGTGCAGATACCTCTTCACTTCAGTAGGACACTCCATATTGGCTAGAATCCAGTAAGAAAAATGGAACTCATACCAGGTAATCCCATCCTGAGAGTTTTTTTATTTTTTAAAGGACAGGTGCTGGCAGGGATGAAGGCGAGTAGGCAGGCAGGCAGGAGGACAGAGGAGGAAGACACATTTTATTCTGTTTTTATGTAGTTGTTCACATTGGTTGTTCCCCCTGGCCCAGGACACTAACCTGGGTCTTCGGGATATACGGGGACTGCGCTTGGCCGGAGGCAGCAAGCCTAACCACTACTCCACCAGGGCGTGCCCGTCCTGAGAACTGAATATGAGGATTTAGTAACGGGAGGTGTTAGTTAAGCCTGAAGAGAAAATGGGAGACAGTGAATTAACTATAGGGTATCAGGCTTTCATCTTGCCAAGGGCTGAAGATGCAAAGAAAGGAGGTTCTTATGAGAGTCCTGGGACTGCAGTCACCTAAGGGAAGCTGAATCGGCGTGGGGGAATGCCTGGGAGGGGGCGCTGACACCACAGAGGAGACACTCTCGCCAGAGCTTGAGACAACCCAAGTAGAGAAAGAGAGAGAGAATGCTTTGCAGCTTTGCTTTCAGTGCTCCGGCACTCCAATCTCCCTCCAGGTCTTTCATTGGCTCCCGTATGCAAGGGAGTCCGGGAAATGTAGTTCATAGGAGGCAAGGGCGCTTGGGAAATGTAGTTTGCAGGTGTTCTCTCCCCTGATGCTTAGCAAGGGGAAGGTGGGAGAATGGAGCTCATGGATTGTAATCAATGCCCAATCACACTACACAGCCCACTCTTGGGCAAGAGCTGCAGCGGATTTGACTGGAGGGCAGCAGAGGGAGGACCAGCTCCCATTTGGAGAGAGGAGATAGAAGGATGGATAAGATAGATGCCTTCCCTCGTTCAAAGTCCCATATCCTATGACCATGGCCTAAACTGGGACTTGATTCTTGATACGTGAGCGCTGGTGAGGGCCTCCATTAACTCAGAATCACAGACATCTCCCAGGAACTCTGAAGAAGCAGGTGCTCTAAGATAATTTCTCTGCTGCCGGTCACAGGGTCAAGAAGAGACAGAACTAAGGTCAAACCCAGGCCTATTTGGACATCCAACTCTCCCTCCTTGCTTGGACAAAACCATCCCAAACCTCTGGCTTCCTAGCACACAGCAGGCTGAGAACTACGCTCCCATATGTTATGGACGATTTGTCCATAACCTGACTTACTTGTTCCCCGCTGCTCCGCAAAGCCAGTGAGGAGCTACTGAATGGGAAGGCGACTTCCGGACTCAGAAGAGGGGTGAGGGGCAGAACAAAGATGGGAGGATCTCGAGAGCAAAACCGCCCTTCATATGCAAATGATCGCGTGGAGGGGGGCACATGCAATAGTTAAAATTTGTTCAGGATCTGGTCTCTTGGGTCTCTGAAACGCGAGGGAGGGGCGATACCAGGTGTGGTGGGGGAGGGGAGACTGACGGAGAGGGCCTGTGGGGGAGGGCGTGGGGGGCGGTAGTGAAAACAGGATGCCCATTCTGGGGAGCCAGGCCACTTCCATGGGCCATCCCCCGTTGGTTTCTGGTCTGTCACTCCATCTCTGCCCCACTTGCTTTGTCCTCTTTTCCCCAACGTCCAGTTTAACAGACTTTGCCTCAGTTTCCCTGTTAAGTCTTAAGTTCTTTGAGGAGGTGGGGAGCTTTCAATTTTTCTGCTTTGCTATCAGGCCTTTCCCACTCCGCCCCAGTTGCCCTCCCACCCCCACCTTCAACGTGGGAAATGTCTTGGGAGGGTGAAACTTGCAAACACGTGATGGAACCCCTCCCCCATCCCTGTGACCCCCGCCCCCAGGATGGCCTAGGAGGGGCTGCTGGTTGGGTTCCCAGCTACCCACCCCAGGGCGGGTTCTTCCATCTTCTGGGTCCCCAGACCTAGATCGGTGGCTGCTGCGAACCAGCTGGGGGCGGGGCGGGGGGCGGAGCCCGCAACAAAGACTGGGCGCCGCGAGGGGCGGGGGCGGGGCGGAATCCCGGCCGCCTTCGAGGCGTGGGGGTGGCGGCGGTGGAGGGTCGCCCGAGCCGGGCGGGCGGGGTCGCGCATGGTGGCGGTCCCCGCGCCCAGGCGCCGCTAGGGCGGGCGGGGGGACGGGACACCGGGCCGGGGGCGCGTCATGTGGCCGTTCACGGTCCCCCCGCTGCTGCTGCTGCTGTGTTCAGGCCTCGCCGGACAGGTAGGGGCCCCACGGGCAGGTGCGCGCGCGGGGGGCTTCTGGAACGGAGGGGGCGCTCAGACGGTTCCACCAGAAACGCGGCTTGGGAGTCCCGGAGCCCTGCTGGGGCTGCAAAGGGGGAGGGTCGCAGCGGGGGAGGGGCTGGGACGGCCACCCAGGCTCAAGGTAGCAGAGGGGCTTCAAATCCGGCTTCAAGCTCCGTTGGTTTGGGGGACAGTCTGACTCCAGCTTCGGGGTTCTCAATCCCTCGGTGACCTGGAGCCCATACCCGTCATCTATCTGGACCTGAGTGGATTTGGGGGGCTTCAGGAGGCCTTGGGGTGTCGCTTACCCTTCACTCCTCCATCATGGCAAGAAGTACCCCAATTCTGGAGCCCCCACTCTTCGCTTGCACCCCCAGTGTGGGGAAGGGGGCGGGACTCACGTGTGAATGACTGGCGGGGACGTGTGTGTGGTGCTGAGGGGGTGCTAGGTGAGCGTGTTTCTTTGTGTCACGCTGGGTGTGATAAGTTTGTGTGTATATGTCTGTGCGGGTGTGTAGCCAAGTGTGTATGAGTTGGGGTGTGATCCGGAAAAGGTGTTTGCTCGCCCGGAGAGTCAGTGTGTGATCGTGGCAGGCTGTGATGGGAAGGTTGGTGTGACAGCGCGACCCGGACCTGTGTCTGTGTGTGACTGGCAACATGAGACCGTGTTAATCCCGGCAGTATTTGGGTCTTCTCTGTGCCAAAGACAGCGTCCCCATGACTGCCCATCTATGTGAGTGTTTGTACAATGTAGGTGACCAGGTGTGTGGCTGTGTGAGAGCTTTGGGGTGCCCGTGTGCCTTGAAGTAAATTATCTAAAAGGGGGTGTGAAGGGCAAGATCTGCGTGTGCAAACATGCATGCATATGTGTGTGTGTGTGTGTGTGTGTGTGTGTGTTGCTAATTCATGTTTTTTCCAGAAGCAGCTCTTCCCCTCCAGGCTCCCCCATCTCTTGGGCAGGCTTGGGAGGGCTTGCAAAATGTGAGGGGTTCAGCTTTCCTCAGCTATGGAGGAACCTCTTTCCTCCTCCATCTTGGGGGTGGGAGTCATCCTCCAGATCTCATATGTGAAGCTGGAATCAAAAATAATAGCACCATAATTATGCTACCAGCGAACGTTTATTAAGTGCTTATTCCATGCAGGGTGCATAAACGCGAACGCGAAACATGAACTCAGGCGTGAATCCTGCCTGCACCCTACCAATGGGGGCCAATTCAGACAGCCCAGGAGGGCCAGGGCTGGGACTAAACTAAGACAGACTGACTCCAGAGCCCCCTAACCCTCTTGTTAAATAATCCACTTCTTGGGTGTGAACAGTGTCTGTGCAGACACAGCGAGGGTGTTTGAGTTTGGAGCTCAGAGGAAAGACCATTGGCACCGTCTCTCTCCTGGTCAAGAGAAGCAAGAAATTAGAACCCAGTACCCACCTGGGGAGGTGTAGGGATGGACTCAAGATAGAAGGGTTTTCCAGCTGCAGGGAGAGGCATTGGGAGCGCCCCCTCTAATTCCTGTGTCCCCACATCCGGGACCCTTATACTTGGTGGGATAAGAAATGTGCTCAGCTCTTTCCCGGCACACAGTAGGTGATCAACAGATGTGACCCAGAGACAAGTAACTAGAGACAGTTGAGAAAGAAAGAGATTCAGCTTTGAGAGACTACTGGAAAATAAATAAACCAGGCGTGAAGATGAATCTGGTTTCCAAGAAGGACTTTTGGAATCATCACCTGCAGGGAGGGGTCTCTCCCACCTGTGTTAACCCTCAGGGAACCCTCAATTTTCTGTCCTCTCACAAAGGTTGGCTAAGGGTCGGGGAGCGTCCTGCAGACCCCAGGATGGGGAAGGAGTTATTTGGAGGCGGGGCTAGCATGAGAATTCCTGGGGCGGGGCTGCTAGGGGTGGGGCTAAGCTGGGTTCCCTGGAGGCGGGGCTGACAGAGGGGTGGGGCTAACGTGAGACTTGACAGGCTCATAACAAAACAAACAAACAAACAAACAAAACTGGCCTCAGCTCCCAGCTTGTCCACTCCACCTGAAGCCCCAAGGCAGGGATGCTCTGATTCCTCCTTACCCGCTTCATCGCTTCTCAGACCCGCCTCCTCTGGCAGCCAGGGGTCATTACTAGAAGTCTTTCATTTGTCTGTTCAATCAATTGATATGATTAAGTACCAGTGCTGCCGCCAAGAGCCAAGGCATCAAATCCTTTCCTTCCAGGAGCTGCCAGACAAGAAACAAAAAAGCAGGAGAGACAGACAAGACTTCAATAAACATAATGTGAACTAAATAAAGCTATAATGCAACATAGGTGGTATGAAGAATATTATGTAGGATAAAGAAGAGAAACGTGGTGGTGGTGAGGTAGAGGCTATTTCAGTTATTTTATTTTTGAAGGAAAGGTACAAGTAGGAGTAAAGATAAATAGGCAAACAGGCAGGAAGAGAGAGGAGGAACAAGCACTTTATTTACTTTAATTAGTTGTTCATCTTGGTTGTTCCTCCAGCCCTGGGATGTGAACCTGGGACCTTGGAATGCATGTGGACTGCACCCAACCCCTGCTTCATCAGGGCACTCCAGGGGCTATTTTCACCCATCAGGGGGTGCCCTTTGAGGCACCATCAGAAGGAGGTGAGAGGGAGCCTTCTAAGTATGCAGAGCTTTTATGGCCGGTGGGACAGCAAGTGCAAAGGTCCTGAGGTAGGAACACTGCTTGGTGTCGTTGAGGAGCAGCAAGAAGGCAAGGGTGTCTGGAGAGATGAAAGAAGGAGAGTTTCCCGAGAGAACTCGACAGCTCCAAGCTCCACCATCTTCTCTAACTGCTAAGAGGCTTTCTCTAAGATCATCCTACATCTTCGCATTATCTGCGTTTGGGGTCACCCCTTTCCTGGCGTCTCCACAGGAAGCCAAGGGAGGAATAGTTCCCATTTGTATTGCCTACCTCAGGGCCTTTGCACTTATATTCCCTCTGTCTGGACACTGTTCTCCACTGGGACGACTTGACTTCCTTCTTGGTCACCTCCTCCTAGAAGTCCTCCCTGACCAACCATCTAAAACAGTCTCCCTGCCACCACGCTGAACTCTTACTGTGTTATTTTTCTTCATGGCCTTTGTCGCACCCTTTCCGCGATCCGTTTACTCAGTTCTGTCTGCCTCTTGAGTCGTGGTTGGTTGTACTCCTGAGGTCCTCAACAGAGCCTGGCACATGATAACTGTCCCATGGAAGGATGCCCCTCTTCCCCCCACAGAGTTTCCCTCTCAAACTGTGGAACCCTTGTGCCAAAGGAGACTTGGGGAAACCACTCTCCCCTGCACCTTCTGTACCCATTTCAAGTCAATCGCGGCTCCTGATCACGGCATCCAGAAAATCCATCTGTGCTTGAAATTCCACCAGTACCAGGCACTACTATTTGGGGTTAAGGTGCCCCCAGCTGCCCTTGGCACCTTTCCAAGATGAAACTATCTCAAGTGGAGGGAAATAACAGGACTGCTAGTTAGAGGAAGTGAACTTCCTAAGGCCGAAGTGCTTGCGGCTGAGCCCAAGATGAAGGGACTGGGGCGACACCTACTGGTGCAATGAGGTCTGTGCAGAGACCGTGATCCCTGTGACTGAAGGTTTGGAGACCCGAGGCCCGTTGTTTTAATGTGTTAACTTTGTCCCATTTTTATAATAAACCAGGGCTGTCTTTAACACGGGGGCAAATGGGACAGCTACTTTGGGCCCCCGTCCACAGACTGCGCCTGATGAGGGGCTCTGGAGTTCGGCGGCGGACAGTTCAAGAAAGCATTTTTGAGCGTTTGAGGGCAGTGTTTTAAGTTTATTAGAGAAAAAGGAGAAAGAGCAAAACCTGGAGAGTCTCCTGGGCAGGGAGGGCTGCCCTGATTGCTATGAGATTCACCAGATCTCATGTGTACCCCTCCTTTAGCCTCATAGTCTTGATAAGAAGGGAGTGCTTTTAAACTTCAAAGGCCAGGCCATCCTTGCAGGTGACTCCAGGTGAGACAGGAAGCGAGACATTCCCAGCAATGTCAGTTTAGTGCTAAAAGTCTCTGGGGCCAAAAGGACTTCCATGTCCTTTTGTGGTTCCATTCTGTCAGAAGCTCCGCATCCTCCATGTCCATCTGGTCCCAGGTAGATGTTGGAAGTTAAACGCTGCAAAGAATTCCGCTCCCCCCACCCCCAAGGCCCCAGGGCAATTCAATTGCCCCTTTTGCCAGGCGTTAAAGAAAGTCCTGGCCTGGTACTGGCTGCGGTGGGCTGCCCCCTGGTGGAGTAGCGGTTAGATGCAGTTCACATACATCTCAGGAACCACAGTTCGCATCCTGAGTCCAGGGGAACCAACCAAGATAAACAACTACATAAAGTAAATATATGCTTTTTCTCTACTCTCTTCCTGCCTGCCTGGCTGCCTGCTCACCTTCATTCCCGTCTGCGCCTTTCCTTTAAATACAAAAATGATGGCAAATCTTGGTGGCCTCCCTGTCTAGTACACCCCGGGCACAGTCCACATACATCTCATAATCCTGGGTTCAAGGCCCAGGGCTGGAGTGGAACAACCAAGATGAACAACTAAATAAAATAAAGAAGTGCCTCCTTCTCCTCTCACTGCCTGCCTGCCTGCCTGCCTGCCTACTCCCCTTCATTCCTGCCTATGTGTTACCTTAAAAAAAAAAAAAAGAAAAAGAAAAGATTCTATGGATCAGTGCACAGAATTGATTTTCATTGCTTCTGGTACCTGTGGTTTCTCGGTGCCTGTTTTCTGAGTTTACACACAGTTCTAACAATCCCGGGAAGCTCGCAGATGAGAAGGTGAGGTGTGTAAAAAAAAAGATTCCCAAAGGCTAAGTCAGTCAGTTGATGTGCTTGAATGAGATAGCAAATAGCTTCTCCTCCTGAGAGAGTCCTCAGGTTATTTCCCACCCAAACAAACACACAAACAAACAAGAACAACACCAAAAAACAAAAACAAAACCCAACAACAACACAAATAACCTCCCAAAACCATGGTGAGCACACGATGAATTATACTTTATTTATTTATTTTTTAAAGGAAAGGAAAGGTCTTGAACATTGGACCTTGGGATGTATGTGGGAGTGCTCCCAAGTGTATTAGATTACTAGGCCACCAGGGCACACCCTTCATACTCTATTTTTGATTTCTCTAGTAACTCTTTATGTGAGGGTCACCCAGTGAGGCACCGGGAATGTAGCAGGATGTGACACAGCCCTCTGTGGGGCTGTTCTCAGGGACAGATGCAGCAGGCACATGTTCTGAGGTGCAGATTATTCAAGAGCCAGGCAGGCTTCCTGGAGGAGGTGGCATTTGAGTTGGGTCTTGCAGCAGAAGTGTATGAAGCGGGGATGGTGGACATTCCATGCAGAAGAGGGTCATTGGCCAAGCTAGAAAGATCCGACTGGGTTCTGAAGACAAGAGATGGGGTGGGGTGGAGATGGTGTGCCTGTGGAGGCAAGAAGGCAGTTGAGCTGGGAAAGCTATTTCTGTGAGGCCCTGATAAAGCAGGTGAAGGATTTTACGATGCATTGAACTGGCAATAAGGAGCCACAGAAGGGTTGTGTGCATGTGTGTGTCTGTGTTTAAGTAGAAGGTTAAAGCGAGCCCTGGTGGCCTAGCAGATAAAGCCACTGGACATAGTCTTCATACATCCCAAGGTCCCAGGTTCACATCCCGGCTGGGGAAACAAGCAAGATGAGCAACCAAATGAAACAAATAAAAATATTTCTTCCTTTTCTCTCTTCCTGCCTGTCTCTGCTCGCCTTCATTCCTGCCTGCACCTTTCCTTAAAAAAGAAAAAAGTGGATAAGTAGAAGGTTAAAAAAAAAAATGTTAAAGGGGTAAGGGAGAGAAAGAAGAAGCATTAGGAAGGAAGGGAGGGAGGGGAGGAGGAAGCACTTTTATTTATTTGCATATTTACTTTTGGTTGTTCCCTCTCCTGATTCCTGGTTGCAAATTCAGTCTTTTACATGATGCACTCCCCAGCTTCTGGCTTAGCATCTGAGCCACCAGGGCGTGCCAAAATTGAAAAAAAAAAAAAACAACACTTTTTTGAGCACTTTATTTTGTTTAGTGGTTCATCCTGGTTTGGTTGTTTCCCCTGGCCCTAGGTCTTGAACCAGGGATTCTGGTGTGCCACCAGGCTGTGCCATTTAAAATTTTTCTAATTGCAGCAAAATACATCTAATATAAAACTCAGCATTTTAATAATTTTACAGTGTCCAGTTCAGTCGTGTTAACACATTCACACTGTTGTGCAGCCATCATCGTTATCTATCTCCAGAAATGTTTTTGTCTTACAAAACTGAAACTCCGTCCTCATAAAGAAAATTCCCCCTCCCCTCCCCCACCCCCTGACCCCCACTAGCATACTTAATGTCTCTATGAATTTTTGTAGGGATTCCACTGCCTATGAGTGGAATCATACAGTATTGTCTTTCTGTGACTGTCTTATTTCACTGGACATCATATCCTTCAGGTTATTCATGCTGCTGCATGTGCCAGAATATCGCTCTTTTTCAAGGCTGTATACTATTCCACTGTAGGAACGGACCATATTTAGTTTACCCATTCATCTGTTGATGGACACTTGGGTTGCTTTCAACTTCTGGCCATTGTGAATTGCTGAATCTGGGTGTACAAATATTTCTTCAAGACTCTTCTTTTGATGTGCCCTGGTGATCTAGTGGTTTAAACCAGGCACAGCCCACAGACATCTTAAGGACCCTGGTTCAAGACCAGAATAAGAAGACTTGAAATTCTTTTAGATATGCAATTATGGGTTGCTTAATGATGGGGATACCTTCTGAGAAATGAATTGTTGGGTGATTTTGTCATTGTGTGAACATTCTAAAATGTTACAAAATGGTATGACTTACTGGGACCTTTTTCATAGATATGATCTATCACTGACCGAAAAGTTAAGTGACGCAAAACTTTATACACAGTAGTAAGACTGGATCATATGGTAAGAATGGTGTGCCCTGGAGGAATAGCAGTTTGATCAGCCGCCTTAGTTTAGTGCAGTCCAAGAACCCTGGTTTGCATCCTGAGCTGGTTGGGTAACAACCAAGATGAACAACTAAATAAAATCAATAAAAATGCTTCTTCCACCTCTTCCTGCCTGCCTACTCACCTTCATTCCAGCTTGCACTTTTCCTGCAAAAAAAAAGAAAAAAAAAATCTATATTAAAAATGTGCTTTAATTCTTTTAAAGATTGATTTAGAGGAAGGAAGCAGGAAGGCATAAAGGCAAGTAGGCAGGAAATGAGAGGAGGAAGTGCATTTTTATTAATGTTATATATAGTTGTTTATCTTGATCGATCTCCCTGGCCCTGGGATGCAAACCAGGTGTTTGTGATGTGTGTGGACTATGCTCAGCTGGAGGTGGTGGACCAACCACTACTCCACCAGGGTGCACCTATTTTTTTTTTTTTTTTTTTTTTAAGGAGAGAAGGAAGAAAAGAAGAAAGGAGGGAGGGAGGAAGGAAGGAAGAAAATGAAGAAAGGGATAGAAGGAGGAAGATGGAAGGAAAGAAGGGAGGGAGGGAGGGAGGGAAAAGCACTTTATTTTATTTTTTATCTTTTGGTTTTCCCTCCAGTCCCAGGTTGTAATCCAGACCCTTGGAGGCTACATGGCTCGTAGCTCAGCCTCCTCAGCCACAAGGCTGTACCCCAAATAGGAGGTTTCAAAGCCAGGAATAATTCAGAGTTTGATATATGGGAGGGACGGAGCCTCTGAATGTATGGCGAAAGCAGGCTGAGTGCAGAGTGTAGAGATGGCCCTGAGAAAGCCAGAGACAAATTGGTGACTGGCAGGAGTATTGTGACTACTATTTTCGGGGCAAGGGGCCTGTGTTTCTCATTGTCTGGTGTCTTCAGTGAAGTCTCCTGCCTCCTTCCTGATCTCCCCCTAGAATTATGACCCTGTTGGGAAAGCAGAGATGACAGGAGAGAGATGACGCTGAGAGAGTTGCAGGGATTTAAAAAACGGGGAAGATGCTGGGTGCGCCCTGCTGGCTCAGGTGCTAAGCTGTTGCCTGGAGTGTGGGCCACGTAAAGCTCAAGGACCCAGGTTTCCAACCCAGGACCAGGGGAACAACTAAAACAAATAAATAACAGTGCCTCCACCTCCTCCTCCTCCTCCTTCACCCCCTCCTCTTCTACCCCTCCTCCTCCTCTCTATCTCCTCCACCCCTCCTATCCCTCTTCCTCCTCCTCCATCTTCTCTTCCACCTCCTCCTCCTCTTTTTCTTCCTCTTCTTATTTTTAAAGAGAGAGATTTCAATACCATTTTCTAGACCCTGACTGTAATCAGGAACAGAATGAAATCGGCCACAGACTAGTAATAGAGCACCTTTATGTCTTGAAGGATACAGAGCTGTACATGTTTGGATATGAATTCATGCCTTTCTTAGGTGTGAATGAATTAAATACTCTGAAGGATCGAGCTCGGCCACTTAACAGAGGCCACTTGGCTGCTATGAACATCAGGGTGCAGATATTTTTCCTGATTATAGATGCTAGATCCATCTTTATTTAAGGAATTGTCATAACTCTTTTCCAAAGAGGTTGTACCAATTTACACTCCCACTAGCAATGTAGGAGTGTTCCTTTTTCTCCACACCCAAGAGGAAGCATTTGATTCATTTTACTTAGTTGCTCAACTTGGTTGCTCCCCCAGCCCTGGGACGCTGACCGGGGTCCTTGCATCTGAGGGACTTAACGATTAAGCCACCAGGCACACCTTAACTGACTTCTCAATATAACACCTATCTACAGAGAAGTATGCAAATTGTGAAGGGTAACGTGATCCATTGTCTTGAGGGGACATGTGTGATCAGCACCAGGTCAAGAAACAGAACTTCGCAAGAATCCAAACAATCATTCATTTTCTTCCAGTTGGCGTCCTTTCCCCGAGAGTAACTATGAAGAGACCTCTATCGCCATCCCTCGGTTCGACCTGCTTTTTAACTTAATGTCGTCATTGCGTCTATAGTTTTGGGTGTCTTGCTTCTTTGGTTCAATATCATGTTTGTAAGATTCCTCCGTGTTATTCTTTTGCGGTAAATTGCTTATTTTCATTGCTCTATGATAGTCCCTTTTTTTTTTTTTTTTCTTTTTTTTAAAGGAAAGGTGCAGGCAGGAGTGAAGGTGAGTAGGCAGGAGGGAAGAGAGAGGGGGAACAAGCATTTTTATTTTATTTTTATTTAGTTGTTCACACTAGCTGTTTCCCCCCTGGACCTTGGACTCGAACCCAGTGGATGTGACCTGGCGCTGGTCACCTTTGGCGTGTCCTAACCGCCACTCCACCAGGGGGCGCCACAGTAGATTATCTTGATTTGTGTTCTATAAAAACCCCAGTGAGTACTGAATCAGCAAATACTGAATGGTTGCCTTCAGTTGTTGCAGGAGAAGATTCTCGCAAGACCTCAGTCACCACATTTTGGTTGATCCAATAGTACAAAACCTTGGTTTTTTAAATAACTATTTGTTTCAAATCACCTTATTTCGTGTACATGATTGAAATTTTTTTAAGGGAAGGTGCAGGCAGGAATGAAGGCGAGTAGGCAGGCAGGCAGGAAGAGAGGAGGAAGAAGCACTTTATGTTATTTAGTTGTTCATCTTGGTTGTTCCCTGCGGCCCTGGGACACGAACCTGGGTCCTTGTGATGTGTGTGGATTGTGCTTGACTGGATGTGGTGAAGCAAACTGCTATTCCATCAAGGTGCACCCCCCATTTACTTTTTTTTTTTTTTTTTTTAATTTCTTTCTTTAAAGGAAAGGTGCAGGCAGGAAGGAAGTAGGCAGGCAGAAAGAGAGGAAGAAGAAGCATCTTTATTTTATTTTTTTATGTAGTTATTCACATTGGTCGCTTCTCCCGGAGCCCAGGACTTGAAACTGGGGTATGTGGCTTGGTCCTTCGGAAGCCATTGACCTAACCACTGCTCCACCAGGGGGCACCCCATTTGCTTTTTTTTTTTTTTTTTTTTTTGAGAGAGAGAAGGAAGAAGCATTTTCGTTTAGTTATTTACACCGGTCATTTCTCCTGCCACCCCTGTCCTGCCCTGCCCCACCACCTAGGACTTGAACCCAGCAATATGTGACTTGCCCCTTCCGAGGCAATTGACCCAATCGCTGCTCCACCAGGGGCGCCCCGTTTACTTTTTCATCAGCACGAGCATTCTCGTTGCTCCACATCCTCACCAACACTCGTTGTCTTTCTTTTGCAGTTTAGATATTCTGATAGCTATACCGCATCATGGGTGTAATTTACATTGTGATTTACAGATAATTAATAATATTAAGTACCTTTCCAAATGCTTATTGACCACATGGTGTCCCCTTTTGTGAAACGCCCATTCAAATCTTCTGTCCATTTCTCAATTAGGCTGTCTGTATATGTCCTTTTGATTCATAGGAATGTGTGTATATTGCTAGCTAATTACATGCATCTTTCTAACTATCTGTATATCTCTCTGTCCATATTTTAGAGACATAGAAAATCAGGAGATGAGTGTGTTGTTGGCAATGATTGCTCCTATCTTCTACTCTGTTATTTCATTCCCTTCATGATGTCTTTTAAATAATAGAATTTCTGAATTTTAATGTATTTCGAATAATATTGGTAGGACACAGGACCCCCAGAAAGGCATGGGTGATGCCATTTTGTGTGTGGCGTTCAGATGGAATTCTCCTTTGACCTCAGTCTTTCCTGGTGGCTGGGGAGGCAGGTCCTAGGCACTTTTCTAATATCTTGTATTAATATCTTAATGAACTTCTAAACAGACCCTTTGTCTCCAGACTCTGAGTGAACTGCGGCAGGGGCTGCCCTGAATCTGAAAGTCCATCCTGCCTCCAAGATGCAACTGCCCCACCCCTATAAAGTAGCCAAGAGCCCTTCCCCACAGGCTGTCCTACTCCTTTAAAGAGCTAGCCCGCTTGAACTTCCAAATAAACTCTTGGCTATTCAAAACATTTCTCTGGGTCTCACTCCTTCCATGCTCCCCAAACTGAACCCCCCAATCCCCAAATCTTTGGGTGAACCTAACAATATTTTCTTCAAAAGTAGCACTTTTAGTGTTACCTGAAGAAACTGAGGATATTCTTCTATATTTACTGTTCACCTTTAGATATACGACCCATCTGAAATTGATTGATTCTATTATATTTTTTAAGGAAAGGTGCAGGCAGGGATGAAGGTGAGCAGGGGCAAACAGGAAGAGAGAGGATGTGGAAGCATTATTTGTTTATTTTATTTAGTTGTTCATCTTGGTTTGTTCTCACCAGTTCCAGGACCAGAACCTGAGACCTTGGGGTGGATGTGGATGCGCCTAACGGGTTACTCCACCAGGGGGCGCCTGTAATTGATTTTTGTGTATGATGTGGGTCTGAGACCAACTTCCTTCTTTCCCCTATTAACCCAGCATCCTATAGAATCTGGAGCCCAACTGGGAAAGAATCCTGGGGACCTTTGGGCAAGTTTCTTAGCATCTCTGTGTGAAAATTGAGACTGTAGGTGTGCCATGGTGGAGTAGCGGTTAGGTCTGCCACCTCTAGCTGAGTGCAGTCCACACACACATCAAGGACCTAGCTTTGCATCCTGGGACTACAGGTGGGGCTGGGGGAAAACCAAGATGTAAGACTAAAATAAAAATAAAAGTGCTTTTTCCTCCTCTCGTTACCTGCTTGCCTTCATTTCTGCCTGCACCTTTACTTTAAAAGAAAAGACTGTTATCCTCTCTTCATATTGGTATTCTGAGGGTTAAATTAGTTATTACTTGTACATCTCTACAGATAGTGCATAGCACCTGAAAAGTGCTCCGGGAACTTTAGATATTATTGTCATCGTTTCTGATAATTTTGCGTTTTATTTTCTCCCTGGAATTTTCAAGGCAAAATTTTTTTTGGCTTCTGATCTTAGTACATTTAGGCAGCTATAACAGAATATCATAAAGTAGGTGGCTTTTAAACAACAGAAATCTATTCTTAATACTTCCAGGGGCTGGAAAATCCAAGATCCAGGTGTCTAAAGATTCAGTGTGTTGTGGGGACCAGGTTATTGGTGGTGGGAAGAGAAAAGCAAGCCTTCTGAGCTTATGTTATAAGGGCACTAATACTGTTCACGGGGGCTCCACCCTCAGAGCTAATCACCTTCCAAAGAGCCCACCTCCTAACTGTCATCACATTGGGACTTACGAATTTTAGAGGGACACAAACATTCAATTGATAGCACTCCCCAACATGATGCTGCAGTGATGAAGGTGGTAGAAAAGAGGACAGTTTCTGGAGAGATTTCTGCATCAAGATGAGCTGGTATTGGCACTGATTTGGATGGAGGGGTGTCGAAGGAGAAGGAAGGACAGCAGGGGCGCAGTCTCTCATTTCTAACTGTGGGTACCTGTAGCCAGAACCTGGGTGAGGGAACCAGGAACTTAGGGTACTAGATGTAAGAAATCACTTTGTTTTTGTGAAGTTCAAGAGTAATGAGTACAACCTCTGGAGAGCCAGGCTTGCAGGGAAAAGTTACGAATGCGCCTCTCTGGTGTTCCCTGGTGGTGTAGTGGTTAGGGATGCTGCCTTGGGCCAGTGTAGTCCTTGTACATCCCAAGGACTTGGGTTCAGGTTCTGGGACTGGGGAGAACAACCAAGATGAAAACTAAATAAAATAAATAAGGTGCTCTTTTCCCTCTCTCTTCCTGCCTGCCTACTCACCTTCATTCCTGCCTATATCTCCCCTTAAAAAAAAAAAAAAAAAAAAAAAAAATCTCTCCATTAAAAAAACATGTATAATACTTTAAAAATTTGAGGTAAAATATTTTGCAACTCTATATGTCTTAGATGTGCAGATTCACTCTTCATCAAATACATGATATCACACCACGTCCACCACCAAATTTCCAAAACTCTTCACCAATGTCCATCGGACCCACTACCCTTTCGTCCTTCCCCCCACCTCCTTTCCCAGAGGTAACCTTGGTTCTGTTGTCAGTGTCCAAGGATTAGCTTTTGTTTTCTTTTGTCTGTTCCTTTGGTTTCTTTATCTTCCACTTGTAAGTGAGATCATCCAGTATTTGTCCTGACTTATCTCACTGAGCATCCTCCCCTCTGTTTCCATCCATATTGTGACAAGTGGCAAAATTTCATCTTCTTTATTCCTGAGCATAGAGACCACATCTTTTTTAAAGGAAAGTTTCAGGCAGGCAGGAAGGAAAGCAGAGGCAGAAAGAGAGAGGAGGAAGAAGCATTTTATTTATTTGATTTCGTTGTTCATGTGGGTTGTTTCCCTGGGGTCCTTGGGATGCATGTGGATGGCGCCGGCCAAAGGAGATGGACCCCACGCCTCTGCCACCATGTGCACCCTCCCTGTCGTGTTGATTGAGATTGTTCTAGTGCTGTCAGCTTTGTAAAACACACAGGTGGAGCTAAGTGCAGAGGCAGGGTTCTGAGCCCCAGGGGGAGATGGAGGCTGTAGATGAAACTTTGGGAGACCTGCGCTCAAGATTCGACATCACCCAGACATCAGTCTAGGTGTTTCAAAGAGAGGGGATTCAATACAGGGAATTGACTAAGTGGAAAATGAGAGACTGAGAAGCCAAACTAATGGGCGAATTAGGGAATCCATCAATATGCCACAGCAGAAAGTTACAGGAAGGGTACCAGTATGTGGTGTGATGAGGAAAGGGTTCCTGTGTGGGAGCTGGGATGATGGAGGGGGAATACACAGTCAGAAAACACTCCTGCTCCAAGCAAAAAGACAGGAGAAAGATCCTGGCTTCTTTCTTCCTCCCCTCCCTCCAATTTCCCTCTAGTACTTCCCATGGGGTGATCCTAAACAGAAATCAATGTGCAAGGGAACCTGGGAAATGCAGTTTTCTGGAGAAAGGTAGGGCATGGCTTTGACTTCCACAATGATTCAAGATATAAACAAATGAAGTCAAGGAACAAATCACACATGTGTCCGTGGTAATTGGGTTCTGGGTAGAAGATACAGCACGTGCAAAGGTCCTGAGGTGGAACATGCTGGATGGAATCCAAACCCTAGGTGTCAGTGTGTGGTTCAGGCATAGGAGACAGAATGAGAGGTGCCAGCATTCCAAGACAAGGCCCTGTGAGAGACAGACACTTAGGGAGAAGGCAGGAGACAGTGACATTCAGGGTCATGGCGGTAGAAAATTAGATTCGATGTCTTTAAAATTCAGAGACCAATGACTTTCAAGAAGCAGAGAATGATCCGTGACGACTAACTGGTGAGAGTGATTCAAAGAGAGCTTGTGTGAGTAGTAGGACTGGCAAACTGGAAGGTGATTGTGCCTCTGTTGAGAGGTATTTGGGAAGCGTTGGGGAGGTGGGAGGTTAGGAAGGAGAGAGAGCAAGTCCAAGTGGAGATGTGAGGGTAGACTGCTCCTTGGAGAAGCTTGGCTGCAAGAAGGTAGGACAGTTTCCAAAGCACTGATAGCGAGACACTATCATTGGGTTCCAAATCTTCTGAGCCGGAAGGTTTCTTGGAAGCCCAGTGGTTTGGAATCTGAAATCAGACAGACCTGGGTGCATATCATTTACCTGCTGAGTCCCTTTGAGCTTGTTCCCTCTTCTCTGTAAGCTGTATTCTCACCTGTGAATGAGGAGGAAGTTCTTTGGAGGGTACAGGTAGAGGCACATCTCATCTTTAAAAAGAAAGTTAGTGTTTGGCTGCAGTCCACATGCATCCCAAGGCCCTGAGTTCATGACCCCGGGAGGAGGGAGACAACCAGGATGAACGACTAAATGAAATACATAAAATGCTTCTTCCTCCTCTCTGTTCCTGCCTGCCTGCCTCTGCTTGCCTTCATTCCTGCCTGCACCTTTCTTTTAAAAAACATACAAAATAAATGAAATAAAATGCCTGGTGGCTCAGGCATTAAGCTGGTGGCTGCGGTTTAGACCATGTAAAGTCCAAAGACCTGGGTTTGTGACCCAGGCCAGCGGAACAACCAAAATGAACAAATAGATAAAATCCTCCTTCTAACTCGCTTTTCCTGGCTGCCTGTCTTCGTGCGTCCATTCTTGCCTGCTTCCTTCCTCTAAATATATATAATACAGTTTTCTATTAGCTGTAAATAATCACAATGACAACTATTATTTACGACACCCTGCAAAGTGCTTTATAAATGCCATCTCTTCTCCAGTCTTCTCTGCTCCCTCTGCTTCAACCAGGCTGACCTCCTTCTTGTTCCTTGAACGCTAAGCTCCTGCCCCTGGACCTTTGCCCTTGCTTCTCTGGCTGTCTGAAGCTCTGCCCTTGGATGGCCAAATGGCTCCCTCCTCTCTCTTCTTCAGGTCTCTGCTCAGATATTACTTTGCGCAACCATCCTGTTTACAGTTTACTCCGTTCCCCCTTTCTTCCTGATATCCTGCGTTTTATCTGTCTCTCTCCTCATTCTTGTCTCCTCCATAGAACGTGTATCTCCTCAAGGCATTTTTGTCTTGTGGTTCACAATCCCTGGGCCATAGTACATGCCCAATACTTTTTTATTCATTTTTATTTTTTAATTTAAGGAAAGTCGCAGGCAGGAATGAAGGCCAGGAGGCAAGGCAGGCAGGAAGAGAGGTGGAAATATTTTATTTTATTTAGTGATTCATCTTAGTTGTTTTCCCTGGCTCCGGGTCACGAACCTGGGTCCTTGGGATGTATGTGGCTTTATCTGTTAGGCCACCAGGGCGCGTCCACTAATATCGATTTCACTTGATGCGCAGACCCTGTTGGTTTTAGGGCCGTGGGTCCTCACGGCTACCACGCTGCAGACGAGGAAACTGAAGCCCAGCACCCGGGTTGCTGGAGGTCACACGGGGCCAGAATCTGCCTGTGTGTTGTTAAGCTCAGGGGGAAAAAAAGGACACTCGAAGTCCCCCACCCCCTTGTTCAGCGCGGCTCCCCAGGCGAGCCCTCCGTGAACTGCCAGGACCGGGGAAAGGCCTGAGTCATCGCCGCGTCCAGACGGCGGCGGCCGCGGGCTGAGGGCGGCGGCGGCGACGACGCGAGGTGATGCGGGGACGCCAGGAGGGGGCGTGAGTGCAGGGAAAACAGAGGAAATTAAAACTCGCCGGGCGCTCCTCTCGGCGGCCCAGCCGCCCCCGCTGCTGGCTGGCGCGTGGGTAGGAGGTGGGGGGCACTGCCCTCCCCGCACCCCTAAAACCGCGGCCGGGCAGCCGGGGAGCCGGGGAGCCTAGAGCACGGTCCGAAGTGTGCGTTCCCTGTCCCCATCGCAAGTTCAAGTTGAGTAGCGACCCGGCAGAGCTTGTCTGCAAAGGCTCTCTCCTGGGTCTCAGCCGTCCCCCGTTACAATGCCGCCCCTTGGGGACTGGGGAGCCCCCGGCCCACGACGTTAATCCGACTCATCGCGTCTGTTGGCACCGAACCCTCCACTCAAGGCTTTCCTCGCCGGAGGGGTCGGCATCGTGGTGCTGGTCGCGGGGAGCCCCTTCCCCTAGGAAAGGGAGCCCCTTGGCTGCCCCAGGGTGGGAAGCGCCCTAAGTCTCTCCGCTGGTGGCCGGATGCCGGCTCCCCCGCCTTTTAGAGAGCTGGGGTCCGAGTCCTAACAGGAGGTGGATGGGGACTTGCCACTCGAGCCCGGGGCCAGCGTCAGGCGACCTGGCCGCGCGCTGCCGAGCGTCGCGGGGTGGGGAGAGGGGCTGGCGCCCCTGGTGGCCCGGGAATGCCGCTGGGGGCGCGGGGGAGCGGGAACCCCGCCGGGGGCGGGGCTGGGAATGCCGCGGCGCTGGGGGCAGGGCAGGTGGGGACGCCCGCCGGGGGAAGCGGGGGTCCCGCCCGGGCGGGGCGGTCCGGGGCCGGGGATTTGCGCGGGCTCCGCCAGCAGGTTGGAGGCTTTCGGGGCGCCCCCAGCTCCCCGCCGGGCTCGGGGCCCGAGCCGTGACGTCACGGCGGCTGGAAGTGCCCGGCGCGGAGGCGCGGGAGGGGGTGGGGGGCCGAGCCGGCGCTTTATAAGCGGAGCCCGCCAGGCGCGCCGAGCCGCAGCCCGCGTCCCCGCGCCCCCCGGCCGGCCGGCCCCCAGCTCGCGCTCGCGCCCCCGGGGCGGCTGGGTGGCGAGGGACCGAGCGCCCCGCGGCGGGCCGGACCAGGGACGCGCGGCGAGCGGCCGCGGGGCATGAGGCGGGGGCGCGATGTCGGTGCCGCTGCTCAAGATCGGGGCCGTGCTCAGCACCATGGCCATGGTCACCAACTGGATGTCGCAGACGCTGCCCTCGCTCGTGGGGCTCAACGGCACCGTGTCCCGTGCGGGCGCCTCGGAGAAAATCGTGAGTGGCCGATGCGCGGGGGGCGCTCCCGGGGGGCGTGGTGCCCGCGCCGCCGCCGCAGCCCCCAGGGGCCCCCGCCCCCCCAGTCCCTGCGCGCTGGGGTGGGGGCGTCCTCCCCCGGGGGACGCCGGACGGGGCGCCCCCGACCTCCAGGCATCTCTGCGCCATGTATCATTATTGTTGTTATTATTATTCCTGAGCAGTGTCAGAGGGGCAACTAGGCGGGCTCCAGCAGGGTGGAGGCGGCAAGGGCTGCAGAATTGAGCCGAGTCCCTGCTGAGTGGGGCAGAACCGGAGAGTAGATTCTGGGGGGCTGAGAGGGACCCCGCGTCTGAATGGGGGCGTCTCAGGGTCTCCCAGTGTCTCCACTGTCAGGCTCTCTGCCTGGTGGTGTCTCTGATAGTCCCTCTCCTCTCTCTTTCTGTCTGTCTGCCTCTCTCTCCCTCCTCTCTATTAATTTTCCTCTGGTTTCAGCCTCTATCTCTGTGTCTCCGCCTCTATTGCTCTTGTGCTGTCTCTGACTTTGTATCTCTTTTTTGCCTCTTTCTCTTCCCTCCCTTACACCCCGCCACCGCCATCTCCCTCATTACCTGCCTCACCAAGGGCTGAATAATTATTTCCAGAACTTGCCCTCCCTAGTCTAGGCGGGCTGGGACTGACGCTACCCCCCTGAAACTCCAAGATCCTCCCCGCAACCTTAGCCACTTCTATCACCTTCCTCCTTCTCCAGTTTCCCTCCCTTGAACTTGGGGATTGGGGGTGGGGACTCCACTGAGCTAACTATAGTGACCCTGATGTCTTGGGGAGCAGGGAGAGGGCATCCTTGGCTTAGAACTTCCCTCTGTCTCTTCCAGATATGGTCCCCCCACCTTGCCTGCTCCTCGGCTCCCCACCTTCCCTCTTCAATTTATTTGCAATCTGTGCAGCTGACTACTTGGGGCTGCCACTCCTGCTTCTTATTTCTTTAACTTGAGTTCCCCTGTTTAGCCTCCAATGGCTACTGCACACTTCTTTCTGTCCTCTCACGGAAAGGGAAGAAGTCTTGCTCCAGAGGTTTGCGGGCAAGTGGAAGGGTACCGGTGCCAGGCACTGCCTTCAGGCTTCATCCAGCCTCTGGGGGGCGATGGCCTTGGGTTTGGCACCGATGAGATTCAGTCCAGATGCTCAGACTTGATACCAGTGTGTGAAGTACTGACTTTCGGGGTGTCTCACCTCCAGTGATTTTATTTGAGTAGGTCCTGCTGTGTCTCTGTGCCTGTATTTTGGTGAGTGTCTGGGTATGTATGTGGAGGCAGGGGGACTGTATTTGCTTGTCCAGCTGGAGGGTCCAAGCGCGTCTTCCTGAGGGTGGGTGCATCCAGAATGAGGGTGGGTGTGGCCCCGAGTGAGTGTATGTGGCCTAAATGTGCATCTGCAGGTGTGTGTCTGTGATGATGGGTGCGCATGTGTTGTGTAATTGCATGTAAGTTTATAGACGTGAGTAGGAGAGAGCCTCCTTGCTTTGTCTTCTGAAGGGGGAGAGAGTTGGTATCGCCTTGAAATCAGAGGCCATATTGTCCTCCCCCACCCTCTGAAGCATGTGAGTCTGTGTAAATGTGTGTATTATGGTGTGTGGTATATGACATGTAAATATATGTCATGAGCCTGGGAATGTGTTGCATAAGTAAGAGTATGTGTCTGAGTTATGGTTTCGTGTGTACATGTGTGTCTGTGCAAATAAACTCAGTACGCATTTTGCAGGTAAATAAGTGTGAATGTGTCTGTAAGTGTGTACACATATGTGCAAGTTGTGCATGCATGTGCCTGCCTTGTATACATGTGGATAGATTCCTGTGTGTCCCACGTGTTTTTGGATACTTACATGTGTGTACACATTTCACTTTGGTTCACCTTAGTCCTCACTGCACCTTGATCCAATCCGTCCATGAAATGCCTGCTGAAAGCCAATAGCTCTCCCACCTCTGATCCCAGTCACTTTCCTCAGTGTCACTAAGCCTTGTGAAAAGGAAACTCAGAGTGGGACCTGAAGGGGTGACATGAGGGTGCTCTAGGAAGGGTTTGGGGCATATGATAGACCAAGGTTAGAAACCAGACTTTCCCTCAACTTGCTCTTGACTCTGAGCCAATAACTTCACCACACTGAGCTATAGTTTCTTCATCTATAAAAGGGGAGTAATTCCTACCTCAAGGAACTTTTGTAGGTAGCAGATATCTACTGTCCAGATTTCCATCCATCCATCCATCCATCCATCCACATCCATCTTTCCTTCCATCCATCCATCTATCCAGCCAACTATTATAGGTAACAGAGATCTACTGTCCAGAGCCTCCATCCTCCACATCCATCTTTCCTTCCATTCATCCATCCATCCCTCCATCCTACCACATCCATCTTTCTTTCCTTCTTTCTATCCATTTGTCCATCCATCCATCCATCCCTCCACATCCATCTTTCCTTCCTTCCTTTCATCCATCCATCTCCCTATCCATCTTTTCCCTTCCACTTTTCACTCATCCATCCCTTTATCCTTCCATACATCTCTCCATTCACCCCTCATCCATCTATCTTTTTGTCCATCCATTATCCATCATCTTTTTCTCCATTCTTTCTTCCATGTGTACATCCTTCCATTCATCCATCTCTCTTTCCAGCCATCTACCTATCCCTTCTTCCCTCCAGTGTCTACCATCCAACCATATCTCCATCTCTCTTCTATGTATCTGTTCTTCCATTCATCCATCTCTCCATCCATCCACCCATCCCTGTCCATCTATTTTATTTATTCAACAAATGTACTGAGTGACTTCTCTATGTCCAGCATGTATGTACTTGAACATCCTTAGCTCATTGCCTAACATAATAGATGCTCAGTCAGTGATAGAACTGAATTTGAATTCTGACCCTGCAATTTACTAGTAGGGTGACCAGGAAGGGGGGAACTTATTTAATCCTTCCAAGTGCCAGAATCCCCGTTAGTCAAGGAGAGTTGAGTTCCCATTAGACCATAGCATCCATGAGGACATGTGTGCTGTGCTGCCTGCTGAACCATAAGGCCTGATGTCTATAGACCTACAATGACTGCTTGTTAAGGGTCTGAACCAATAATTGTATCTTCATAAGGATTCATAATTCCACCTTCCAATGGAATCAAGTGGCTGGGAGCAGAGTGCTGTTCAGTAAGGAGGGGTTGTTTTGTTCACCGTTGCGGCCAAGCACATAGTAGGCATGGACTAAATATTTGTCAAGCATCTAAGTCAGTAATCCACCTGCCTGAGGACTGGGGAGAGTAAATGGAAGTGACTAGACACATGAAGAGGTATAGAGCATCAACATCGGTAGGTTGAAGGGTTTAGGAATCCAGGCGATGAAAGTTCCCCATCTTGGCGTGCCCTGGTGGAGTATCTGTTAGGTCAGTCACCTCTGAAGGTGCGCAGACCACACACAGAGGAAAACTGCCAGTGTGAACCACAGAATACAAATAAAATAATGCTCCTTCCTGCCTGCCTGTCTACTCACCTTCATTCCTGCCTTCACCTTTCCTCTATAAAAAAAAAAAAAGAAAGAAAGAAAGAAAAGAAAATTCCCGGTCTTGAAGTGGAAGGTTGGATCCTGTGTTTGGCTGAATAAAGGACCTCAGACTCCCTTGTGGCTCAGGCGACTTAGGCAGCTAAACGAGCTGGCCCTGTACAGCCTGTGGATCCTGATTCAAGACCTGGGGTCCAGGGGTTTAAAAAAAACACCCCAAAACGAATGAATTAAATGAGTTAATAAAGGATGTGAGTGGTGAGGTGAGAGTGAACCCTTCTCCCCATTCTGTGCTTCTGGCTTTCCCTCCCCATGGGGTCCACACAAGCAGCTAGCATTCTAAGAGCGGCTGATACAGCCCATCTCTGGAACGGCGGGTGGCAGGCGGGGACGGGGTGGGAAGGCAGCCGCTACTGCTCCTACCTTTGGCCACCTCCAAGCCATAAACCTTCCCTGTGGGAAGGCAGCCTCGGCGGAATGGCTTCTCACCTGGGGGTCATAAATCCAGAATCAGACTAAAAGCTGTCAGCCCCAGTGCCAGCAGCTGCCGGTATTACAGCGCCCGAAGTTTCCTGCATTTTCTATCTTCTACCCACCCCCTCCTCCATCAGGCTGGATGGAAGGAAGGGGAGAGGGAGGAGGGTGTTTTGCATGGGGAGGGGCTGAGCTATTGGAGGACTTCCCCTTGAAGAACCAAAACTCAGAATCTTACGCTTTGTTTGGATGGTGAGGACCCCAGACGCACACCTTGAGAGCTCTGTCCATGGTAAAACCAGTGAACCTGAGATAAGAAGAGCTTCATGAAGACCTGGCCCCTAGAAAGGAAAAGGAAGACTCGGTGAATCCCCCCACTCACTCTTCAAGTGGTGCATTTCACTGGCTAATCCCAGACACCCGGCACTTTTATACCAAAGAAAGTGAGAAATGTCACCCTCCTGGTCAGAGAGGATGGCCACCTATGGTGAACCTCCCTGAGCTCTACTCAGCCCCACTGGTTTCTCCTCTTATCCTAAGTGACAAGAGTGCTCTTGGAAGCTGTCTCCTTTCAACCACTTGTTTATTCCACAAGCATTTATCAGACATCTCCTATGTGACAGAACAATAGTTCTTCAAGGTAGGAATTCTTCCCCTTTTATAGATGAAGAAACCAGAGCTCAGTGTGGAGAATGCAAGGTGCCAGAGAGGCAGTAGTTAATAAAACAGAGCCATACCTTTGTCTTCGTGGAACTGACATTCGAAGGCAAGGATGGGGAGAAAGAACAACTAGATAAATCCACCTGTAATCTTCCAGGGGATGAGATATGCGCTCTAAAGCAGTGTAGTGGGGATGGAACATTATCTATTTTAGATTGGCCTCGCTGAAGGAAGTGAAAGAGGGCTCCTCTAGAGGGAAAGAGCCACAGGTAGAAAAAACAGCAAGTGCAAAGGTCCTGAGGTAGAATATGCCTGAAATGTGGGGAAAACAGTGCGGAGGCTCATGTTCCTGGTGCCATGGGAGAGAGGAAGAGAGTGAGGAGAGGGGAGAGAAGGGAGGATGCAGGTGCGTCATCATGTACAAGGGGACCTCATAGAGATTTTAGATTTAATCCACAACTCCCTCCCCTTTCTCTCCTGCACTTTTTTGTTTGTTTGTTTGTTTGTTTTTTAAAGGAAAGGTACAGGTAAGAATGAAGGTGAGGAGGCAGGCAGGCAGGCAGGAGGAAAGAGGAAGAAGAAATACTTTATTTATTTTTACTGAATTGTACATCTTGATTGTTCGCCCTGACCCAGGATGTGAACCCGGGTCCTTGGGATGTATGTGGTCTACACTTTGGCTGGAGGCAGTTGACCCAGCCACTACTCCACTAGGGCGTGCCTCTCTTGTATTTTTAACCTTCCCATGTGCTCTGTGAGATTGACTTATCTTCTGCCTGATTCCCCCCTCAACTCCATGAGGACAGGGATTTTTTTTTTAAATCAATATTTTTGTTATAGACTTCTAGTCTATTGAATCAAATTTGTGGTTACCAGAAGGAAAGAAGGAGAAGAGTAGCCAAATCAGGTAAAAGGGATCAATTATATGGTGAAGGATAGAGCTGGACTCTTGTTGGTGAACTTAATGTAGTTTATATTGATTTAGGAGGAGACACACCTTAAACCTAAATCATGTTTGGATGCAATGTTGCTGCAATGAACTTGTTTTCTTTTGTTTTGTACAGGTGCAGGCAGGAATGAAGGCAGGCAGGCAGGCAGGAAGAGAAGGAGAGAGAACCGTCTTTATTTTATTTATATTTAGTTATTCACACTAGTTGTCCTCTCGCCCCCTGGACCCGGGACTCGAACTCAGGAGTATGTGGCTTGCTCCTTTGGAGGTGACTGACCAAACTGCTGCTCCACCAGGGCGCACCAGACACCCTGTTTTTAAAAGGAAAGATGCAGGCGGAAATGAAGACAGGAAGGCAGGCAGGCAGGAAGAGAGAGAAGGAAAAGCACTTTATTTTATTTGGATTTAGTTGTTCACATTGGTTGTGTTCCCTGGACCCAGGGCTTGAACCTGGGTCCTTAGGTTATACGTGGATCACCGTCCTTTGGAGGAGGCTGACCTAACTGCTATTCCAGCAGGACATGCAGAGAAAGAAGCAAAGGGACAGAGGGACTTTTATTAATTTTGAACCTGGGTTTTTGAGCTTTGCATGGTTCACACCCTCACCCACCAGCTTAGCACCTGAGCCACCAAGGTGTGCTGCTGTTTTTAGTCTCACTCGTGTTATTACAAGACTCTACCTGCCTGGCTCTTGGAGCTTGGCCTGCCCTTCCCTCCCTGGCTTCTCTCCTTGTCCACTCTCTGCAACTTCACACTTGCTGTTCTGGCCTCTGGAAACGCCCTCCCCCCAGTTCTGTCTCCACACTCCGCTCCCAGTACAAATGTCACATCCTCGGAAAGAGATCTTCTGACCACCCCAGCTAAAATGTCCCTGTTCTATTATTTGACCCTGTTCTATTTTCTGCCCAGTACTCATAATTATCTGAAATCATCTGGGTAATTGTTTAACACTAGCGGAAAGCAATTGCCATGCAAGCAGGGACTTTGTCTCTCTCATTACGAGGATCTTCTCATTTTGGATAGCAGGTGCTTGTGGAAGGCTCTCAACTTTGCCCTCAGAGGCCACCACCTCTTCCTTCTCTCTCTCTCTCTCTCTCTCTCTCTCTCTCTCTCTCTCTCTCTCTCTCTCTCTCTTTAAGGAGAGGTACGGCTAGGAATGAAGTTGAGTAGGTAGGCAGAGAGGAAGACAAAGGAGGAAGAAGCATCTTTATATTAGTTCTCTTAGTTATTCACACTGGTTGTCCCCCCTCCCCCCCCCCCCGCCCCCCAGGACTCCAACCCAGGGGAATGTGGCCTGTGCTCCTTCAGAGGCGATTGACCTAACCACTGCTCCACCAGGGTGTGCCCACCTCTGAGTCTTACAGAGTATTTCTGTGGCCCCTGAGTCTTCTCTCATAGCTCAAAGCATCTGTTTCTTCAAAGATTTTTTTCCTTGTATCCTTGTGTCTCAATCCTTCTTTATTTGAATTGATGACCTACACATGGGCAAAGACGGAGGGCGAGAGACCCAGAAGATGGTGTGTGAAGGTGTCGAGCTGGGATGGCAGGTGGTGTGTTGGATGATGGGGTGAGGGAGGCAGGACCTCAGTCCGTTGGGTGTTGCCCATCACACCTCTGCACCCAGACCGAGTTCATCCCACACTTGAGGCCCAAGTATAGAAATCAGCACCACGGACAGCTGTCTGGAACCGGTGGTCGGTGCCTGGGGGCGCTTGAGTGAGGCTAAAACTGGCTTCCTCCGCTCCCAGAGGAGAGCTCAGGTTTCTGCCTCTTGGTTTCAAGCCTCCCGGCTTGTATTCTCACCTCCCATTCTAGGCGACTGACGCTTCTTTGTGCAGCTTCAGGGGGGAGCAGTGGCGAAGCTGGGCAAGGAAGAAAAGCAGCTGTCTGGGGGAGGCCCAGAGCTTTGAAAGAGCTTGATGTGGTGCTGCGTGTGCTTGTGTGGGCAAGTGGAGAGGCTGCCCCCGGGGTACCCAGGGGGCCTGGCTGGTTCCCAGTCCTTGTGTCTGTGTCTCACCTGCTCTATTTTTAAACTGTCTTGAATCTCAGTCTCTCTCTCAACCTCTCTCCCTCCCTCCCTCCCTTATATCTTTGTCTCATTAACTCTCTTTATTCCTCTTTCTGTCTTCACTCTGCATCCACAACACATAGTAGGCCTTGAATAAGTGTTTGTTGAGTGAATATTGGTGACTATCTGTCTGCCTGTATTTTAATGTCTGCCTGTCTTTGTCACTCATACTCTCCGTCTTTTATCTCTGAGTCTATTTCAGCCTGTTTCGGTGTTTTTCTGTTCTGTCTTTGTCTCTGTGTGTCTCTTTTGTCTCTGATTCTGTCATCTGTCTCAGTCTCTTTTTTTTCTTTAAGGAAAGGTGCAGGCAGGACTGAAGGCAGGTAGGCAGGCAGGAAGAAAGAGGAAGAAGCTTTTTAATTTTAGTTGTACATCTTGGTTGTCATCCCCCGTTCTTGGGATGTGAGCCCAGGTCCTTGGGATGTATGTGGACTGCACCCACTTGGAGGTGGCAGACCCAAACACTACTCCATCGGGACCCGCCATCTTTTTTCTTTATCTAAAGAAAGGAAGTAAGGGAGAGGAGGAAGAAGCATTTTAAGGATGGAAGGCAGAAAAAAAAGCACTTTTATTTATTCGTTTTGGTTGTTTCCCCTGGCCCTGGGTCTCAAACCAGGGTTCTTAGCCTTTGCATAATAATCTCTGTTCTAGCCTTCAGCATAGTGCCTAAGCCGCCAGGGCCCACCTGTCTCTCTGTTTCTTTCATCTCTGTCTCTTGGTCTATTTCTGTCTGTCTCTTGCTCTCTGGGATTCCATTCCCATATTGCCTTAGTTATTGCTCTTTTACCGCCCAAGATCCTGATGGGATGGGGGAGAAACGAGGTTTCTCAGCCCTCGGAGGGTGTCGAGTAAGAACAGAGCCAGGGCCTGCGTAGGACAGCAGTGGGACAGGTTGAACCAGACCAGCACAAACCCTTGGAGGTCTCAGAGGAGACCCACCATACCCGCACCACTGGGGGTGCTGGGAATGGGGGCCGGCCTTTGATGGGAGCCTGGGGTGAGGCAGGTGGCGGTGGGTGGGTCCCTAAGCTCCAGCAGATGCCCCTGCTTTTTCTTTATTCTCTATTCCCCCTTCGCACTCCTTCCTGCTCCCCGCTAGGCCCCAGCCACCAGGCCCCAGCGCTGGCTCTGAGATGGAACAGCTGCAGAAGCTCATTTTGAACAAGGGAGATGATTGCAGGAGTGACTGGGGGGAGGGTGGCCAGGGCCAAAGAGGATCAGGCTTGATTGTTGGCTGCCGCCGCAGTGGGTGGTTTGCTGAGGCGATCGGGAGATGGGAAAAGGCAGAAGGAGCTGTGTCTGCCCAGCCACGAGTCCATCTCTCCCCAGTCTGGTCCTCTCTGCCGTGAAGTTTCTCTGGCTCGCCCATCCTCTCCTGTCTTTCAGCTCCCCCATCTCCTTCTGCCTGCATCTCTGCTGCTGCTCCACCTGGATCGCAGGATCTTCGAGCCCCCCTCCCAGCCCCCGCCTGTCCCTCAGTGCGACCGTCCTTATCAGAAGCACAGCTAAGATTCGGGTTGCCATGAAAAGTGCTTTTTCTCTTCTTGTCATTTCTGTGATACTCCAGGGCTGGAGACAAAGAGAGAGACGGGTCAATTCCCAGGAAATGATGAGATCGTGTCCTTCAATAAAGGAATATTTACAGAGATATTTCAATTAGGCCTAATTAATTAAGTGAGCCACTTGCTCTGCCCTCTCCCTACCCTGTGGTCCCGCAGCCTCGCGGGAGAGAACCAGCCAATCAGAAGATGGCAGAGGTTGGTGTTTGAATGTTTCATTTATAACAGCCTTCTGCCTGCTGCCTCATCAATGCATCTGGAAGGGTGAGGTGGCCACAGACCACTTCCCACCCCCAGAGCATGCCCAGGCGTGTGCACACATGTCCGGGTGTGTGATAGCCTGTCACGGTATGTCTTTATGTCTAGAGACTCTGATGACATACAGGAGCCTAAAGGACATGTGGGAGCAGGTCAGTGTGTCTCTCCTATGGAGAATGTTCCAGCACTGCACGTCTGCGTGTGTTGGGTACAATGGGGCATTAGAGTGCTCTGAGGATGTGGCATGTTGGGGACCTGTCATTGCATGGCTCCTATGTCATGTTAGCAAATCTTAGACCTGCTGGTTAAGCATCTCTCTTCCAGGACCTGGTGAGGTACCGCCCTGCAGGTAGGGATAGTGGAGGCATGATGCTATCTAGGGGGAACAGACATGCCCTGGAGGCCTCATGGTTAAGTCCACCACAGTGCAGTCCACATACATCCTAAGGACCTGGATTTGTGTCCTGGCGCCGGGGATTGGTGGATAAGTAAGATGTACAACTAAAATAAAAACAAATTTTACAAAATGCTTCTTCCTCCTCTCTCTTCCTGCTTGCTTGCCTACCTACCCTCATTCCTGCCTGCACCTTTTCTTAAAAAAACAAACAGCTTTCTACTTATGGAGCCCTCAGTATAATGCTCAGACTGGGGTCAGGGCCCTCACTGGAATGACCAAAAGGATGATTCCATCTTCACATCAAGATAGGTTTTATGGGCGTGCCCTGGTAGCGTAGTGGTTTGGTCAACTGGCTCCAGCCAAAGCACAGGCCACATCCATCCCAAGGACCCAGGTTTGTGTCCCAGGCTGGGGAGAACAACCAAGATGTATAACTAAAAAAAGTAAAATACTTCTTCCTCCTCTCTCCTTCTGCCTGCCTGCCTATTTGCCTTCATTCCTGCCTGTACCTTTCCTTTTTTTTTGGATTAACGAATAGATTTGATGATGTAAACTTTAGTGTACTGTGCCCGCCCCAACCTTATGCAGCCTTCGGTATAATGTCAAGGCTGGTGATGGAACCCTCAGTGAAATGTCCACCAGAGTGATGCAGCCTTCAGTGTAATGTCAAGGCTGGTGATGGAACCCTCAGTGAAGTGTCCTTTAGAGTGATGCAGCCTTCAGTAAAATTCATTCTGGCAGCGCAGCCCTGGGTGCGATGCCTGGGTACTGCTGGAGTCATAAACAAACCTTAAAACTCTGGTTCTGCAGACACGCACTGGCTGGAACATTTGGTGCAGTGAGAAGGAAGGAGAATTTGCTCATTCTGGTGAGTGCTTTCTCTGGCTATTCCAAGAGGCCAGGATTCCCCAACTCTGCTGGCCAGGGTTGGCTCCATTAGCCCTTATAAGTACCAGGTGACCTCAGCAGGGCACCAGGCTTATGAGGAAAGCATCAATTCTGCAGGCATATTTCAGCGCTGACTGCAATGCTAATGAGTTCGCCGGGAGACCTCAGAGGGCAGCTGATAGACTGTAGGCATGCATCAGTGTTCGTGGAGACAGGCAGGTAGACACAAATGGATGTAGAACATTAGACATGGGAACCCATGGATGTTCTTGAAAGGACACCCATGTGCACTCTGGTCCCTTGTCAAAAGCATCCATGCCTCACCTGCTTGTGACTTTGGGATAGATATACACCTTTGTATGGGGTCTTCCAAAATAGCACACAGAGGGCAGTGGGCATTTCTAGGGAGACCCTCCCTTGTGGGATGGGCACACTGTAGGTATATAAGCAGCGTGCACCTACATACAGGCCTGTAGAGTGGTGTGTGGGCACCAACCAGGAGAAAGGCAAAAAGAAAGAAGTCTATCGTATGTACATATACTGAGCCACTCCTCAGGCTGAATTGTGGGTTTCCAGGAAATAGAACAAAAAAACTTACAATTTGTATGGAGCAACAAAAGAACCCCAAAGAGCCACAGTAATTATGGAAAAAAACAACAAAAAAAACCCCCACATCTGGTGGGATTACACTCCCAGGCATGGACTAGACTCCAAAGCGATAGTATCAAAACGGTATGGTATGGAATAATAACCAGAGGCACAGATCAGTGGAGTAGAACTGAATCACCAGAAACGGACTCACACACCTCCAGTCAGTTAATCTACAACAAAGGAGCCAAATGCATATGATGGGGAAAGGAAAGTGTCTTCAATAAATGGTGTTGGGACAACTGGACAGTCGCCTACAAAAGAATGAAGCCAGGCTGACTTGTGGGCTGATGGGTTGCACAGAGCATCTATAGGCGAAGATGCCTGTGACTGCCTGAATGGAGGGCCAGACGTAGATGCTCACAGGTACAGAAACATGGATGTAACAAAGTCGTGGGGCTCCTGTGGACCCCGACTCCCATGGCTGTTATTTGGGGTGCATACAAATAACCCCATGGCCTGAAATTCCCTGGACTCAGGCAGAGTGAGATGTGAAGGCCAACCAGCATGGTCTTGAGGTGACCCTGAGGCCCCTTTTTTGAGAAACACAGAGGAAATATTCAGTCACATGGCTACTGGGGGGGACCCAGGCATCCAGGAATGCAGGGTGCTCAGCCTCTCTCAACTGGCTTCTCTAGCTGAGCTTCTTCCCTGTTCAATACCTCACCCATTGGCTCCAACTGTGGGGCCTGCGCACAGAAAGGGCTGGAAGTGGGGCCGGGCACAAGGAAGGGCCCCGTGCATGTTGGCACCACTGCTCTCATTGAGTAGAATCGTTAGTATCATTATGAACATTTTCCTTGAAATGCATAGAGACCAAGTCCCTGTGTCTGGTCTTCTAGCCCTTCCTCTCACCTCCTGCCTGCCCTGTCATCCACCCTGCTGTCCCTGCGGTCTGCCCACTTCATCTGTTTCTCTCCTGAGGGAGCTCAAGAGCCTCAGTCCTTCAAAGAGAAGGGATTGTCCTGGTGACTCAGGCGTTAAGCCGATGACTGGGGTGTGGACCAGGTAAAGCCTAAGGACCCGAGTTCACAAGCTGGGGCCATAGGATAGCAACCAAAATGAATAAACAAATTAATGGAAGTGCTTCCCCCTCTTCCCCTCCCTCCCTTCCTCCTCCCCTTCCTTCCTCTCTAAATAAATAGATAAATGACTAAAACCAAGCCTTCCTCTCATACTGGGATTTTCCGCCCTAAAATCTCTCCTTTCTTCCTCCTTCCTTCCTTCCTTCCTTCCTTCCTTTCTTCCCTCCCTCTTTCCTTCAATGTTCTTTCTCCTCTCCCTTCTTTCCTCTCTAAGATAGACAGATAAATAGATAGACCCAAGATTTCCTCTCATACTGACACCTTTCTCCCTAACATCTCTCTTCCTTCTCCTTTGCCTCCAATATCACAGGTCCAGCCTGTCAGCCTGGTGGCTGGGTGACTCTTAGAGACTGTTTCCCCAAAATGACCCCGTGAAATAAGAACTTTATATAACAGATCCAGGGACTCACACCAAACCCAGTCTCTGGGACTCCAGGGCCCTTGAAAGCCACCCTTCGCTCGCTCATTCATCAGCTCAGTCCATCACTATTTATCGAGCACCAGCACTGCACCAGGTAGACGAGATGGATGAGGCAATTGCTCTCCTGGAGCTGGCATTTCAGTGGGAAAATATCAATAACAAACAAGCAAAAGCAACTGGCAAGAAATGACCATCCACTAACAGTGCTGGACAGAGAGTTAACCCCGGGGAGGAATGCTAGCAGGGAGGGGGGCTGCTTTGGATTCAGGAACATCTCCCCATTTCCCGTCCTCCCCTCTACTCTGGGGGCCCTTTGTGTCTGCACCCCTCATTCCCACCACTTATGACGGACTTTCTGCATCCCTTGATCCCCTGGGATCTTCAGCTCCCCCGCCCCACCACTTTAACCTCCTCGACTTCCATCTCTCATTTCCATCCTGCCCTGGGTTGGAGAATGGGGCTCTTTCAACATGTGCTGGGAATCCATCTGTGGTCCTGTGAGTTGAAACTGAAGCCCCCGGACACCTCAGGACACACGGTTGTGGTTGTGTCCTTCTGCGTAGGAGCATCCCCTTGGAATGGGCACTGGAAGGGGAGCCATGAGACACATTAGTGCTCATTCATTTATTCATTCGTCCACTTGACAAACTGAGTGTCCAGATTCTTAGAACTCTTTTTTTTTTTTTTTTAATAAGAATCCCCCCCACCTTTTTTTCCCCAAAAGATGCAGGCAGGAATGAAGGCAAGAAGGCTGGCAGGAGGAGAGTGGAGGAAGAAGCACTTCATTTTATTTTTATTTCTTTGTTCACACTGGTTACTTCCTCCCTCACCTGGGACTTGAACCCAGGGGCCTGTGCTCCTTCAGAGGCAATTGACCTAACTGCTGCTCCACTAGAGGGGGCACCATCTTTTTTTTTTTTTTTCTTTAAGGAAAGGTGCAGGCAGGAACAAAGGCAGGCAGAAAGAGAGAGGAGGAGGAAGCACTTTATTTACTTGTTCACTCTGGTGGTTCTCTCTGACCTGGAACACTAACCCAGATGCTTGGGTTGTATGTGGGTTACACTTTGCTTGCAGGCACCTGACCAAACCACTGCTCCACCAGGGCATGCTCAGAACTGGTAAATTCTTAGAGTTGGAAGTTTGGGGAGGTGATTTTTAAGCAGAGACCTGGCAGATGACAAGGAACTGCTCGTGGAAAAGACTGAGAGAAAAGTATTGGGAAAGGAGGCTGTACCTACAAAGGCCCAGACCTGGGAATAGACGTGATGCCTTCTGAAAGAGGAGGGTTCGGTGGCTTGAGAGGAAGAGGAGAGAAGCTTACATAGGTCGAACAGTCCCAAGTGCACTGTTGGTCTTGAGTCTAAATGCAGTGTGTAGCCACCAGACAGGATGTTCCGATCTGATATACACGACTTATTTACTTATTCCCCCATGCCACATGATCCCTTTGCTTTATTTTTATTATTTGCTTTATTCTTTTTAATGAAAACTACAAACAGGAATGGAGGTGAGTGGACAGGAAGACAGAGGTGGAAGAAGCTCTCCATTTTTATTTAGTTGTTCATATTGATTATTTCCCTGACCCCGGGTCTTGAACCCGGAACCTTGGCATGTATGTGGGACTGCTCCCAGGGTGTACTTAACCACTAGGCCACCATGGCATGCCCATCCCTTACTTTATTTTTAAAAAATATTTATTGAGGGCATGCCCTGGTGGAGTAGTGGTTAGATCCATCTCCTCTGGAGATGCGCTCTGGAGGAGTGCAGACCACATGCTTGTGGGTTTGAGTCCTGGGCCAGGGGGGAAACAACCAGTGTGAACCACTAAATAAAAATAATATAAGGGATTGGTGACGGCAATAGTACAAGCAAAAAACAGTGGTAACTGGGTCATCAGAGAAGCATCTGGAATGGTGAACTGTGGGCAGATATGGCACATGTATTAGAAGGAGAGATATGAGGACTTGCTGATGGAGGGAGGAAAGAAAGGAACAGAAATTGAGTGGTTTCTGGAAGAATGAATGAAGTCTAGGGAAAATTTATAAAAGAGAGGGAACCAGCGCAGACCAGAGAGATATTAGCTGTGTTGCCCTGCCTTCTTTTTTTTTTTTTTTTAGGGGAGGGAGAAGCATTTTGTTTATTTTTATTTAGTTCTTCACACTGGTTGTTTCCCCCCAGGCCCGGGACTTGAACCCAGGGGTATGTGGCCTGTGCTCCTTTGGAGGCAATTAGCCTAACTGCTGCTCCACCAGGGGGCGCCATCTTGCCGCTGAATAACCAGGAAGAAATAATGTCCTGAACCCTCTTCCTTACTCTAAAGATTCCCCTCCTCCTGGAGGAACCTATAGTCTCTTGGTCATCCCTGCCTCCAGCTTCCTGCTTCTGTTGAATTATTATTCTCCACTGGGCATCTTGTTCCCTTTGATCTTTGTTCTGACCTTTAGTTGGATTGAGAGCTCAATCCTTGGGGTGATGAAGAGCCTCACATGCCAGGACAAGTCATTCAAACTCGATCCTGACAGCCATAGGGACATTTATCCATCCGCGTGTTTATTCTCCACGTCCTTTTCAGGCCCTACTATGTGCCCATCACGGGGGATAAGAGGGTGAGTCCGGCAGACATCGGTGCCTGGAGCCCCCTTCAAAATGGACAGATAAGTAATGATCAAGTGTTTCCAAATAAATGTAAATGGAAGCTTGGGAGAAAAGATCCTGGTGTGATGGGAGCTTTGAGTAAGGACATTTGATGTGATTTGGAAAGCTGGAGAAAGTAAGAGCTGAGATCTAAGCAAGGTACATGTCCAGTTCCCTCTGGATGGAGGGGAGTGCTTCTGCAAAGGCTCTAGGGTGAGAGAAAGTGTGAACAGTATGATAGACTGAAGAAGGCCTTGGAGGGAAAAAACATCATAGGATCAAAAACAGAAGTAGAGGGAAGGTCTGCAGGACCTTGTGGCTACGTTAAGGAGTTTTATCTGCATCCTAAGAACAAAAGGAATCTACCAATGGGATTTTGAATGGGAGGATGCGATGATCAGATGTGCATTGTAAAATTTTCCTGAGCTTCCCACGTGTAGACTGCCAAGAGAAAGGATAGACTGAGGTGACCAATAGCCCGTCTAAATTGTGAGGGTGGCTCGGATCATTGAATGGTTACAGATGTGGAGAACCATGCATGAACTCTGAAATATCTAGTAGTTAAAATTAACCAGACTGGATGAGGGAGTGGAACCTGGCAGAATGGAGATGGTGGCCTAAGACATCTTGGATGAGAACTAGGTTCAAGAAAGATCTTGCATTTCATTTTGAACCTGTTGGGGTTGAGATTCTTTGGAGACATCCAAAGATGGGAGGATTAGGTATAAACATGCAGTTCTGGAGGACATATATGCATGCCGGTGGTGATGGAAGCTTTGACAATGCTTAGAGATAGATCAAGGTAAAGAGAGAGACAAAAGCTGAATCTAAAGCAGTGCTACTGAACTGGGAGGTGATTTTGCACCCAGGAGGACGTTTGGCAGTGTCTGAAGACATTTGGTTACCACAACTGGAAGGGGATTCCCCTGGCACCTAGTAGGTAGAATGTTGCTGAGTATCTTACAGTATACAGAATTGTTACCCAACCAAGATATCAACAGTGCTGAGGTTGAGAAGCCCTGGTTTAGAGTAACATTTAATGGCCAGGGGGAGGACTATGAACTCGCAAATGAGGGGCAGTATCTCCATTGTAACAGGAGGGAGGGGTCAGGATGGGGCAAAATTTCCTAAATGATGATGGGAAAGAGGGATTCTCTTTTCTAGCTCAAATTTTCTCTGGGAGGTCAGGAAGGTTGGAAGAGCATAGAGACTATTTTGAGTCTTCCTGTTTGGCTCAGATTTCCAGTCAGTGGCACACGGTAGGTGGCCATGAAGAAAGCCCTTTTCAAACCCTCCTGGCCTGAAATTTGGTGTCTGAGCCTAGAGAAAGCTTGGAGGGGGGGTGTCCAACTTCAGTATCTGTGAGGTAAGATTCATGATGAGTTTTAGTAAAGTTTCCAACGCTTGAGGATTAATGCTCTTTGTAATTGCCTGTCAAGAAAGCCTTTATAATAATCCTTGTAAAGGACCCATATAATCCACTTAATGAACTTTCCATGATGACTTTGGAAAAAGCAAATCCCCTTCCTCTCATTAATCTTGGGACACACTTATCATTTGCAGTGAACATTCATCCAAGATGCCTGAGCAGTTTTTGTTTTTTTTGTTTTTTTTTGCGGGGTAGACAACACAAGGGGAAAGAGACTCTCGAAAAGTATCAGTTGTGGTTTTCTCAGCTACTTGAGAAAGTTAAGCGGGGACAAAGTGGACTCAAAGTGGACTCACTGATCCGGAAACTCTGTTCTGAGCTAGACCGGGCTCAGCTCAGGTTCCAAGACTGGGAATTAAGTCAAGTCCTGAGACAGCACAAGGATATACTCTTGAAGTCTTAAGATATGAATGAGGGTCAAACCTAAGCCCTGGTTGAACTTGGGTCTAGAAAAAGACCCAAGATAAACCAGGTCCTAAGAGTTTAGGCCTGAACCCAAGTCTTGCATGAATCAAGACTCCAGTAAGAGCTTGAGGTGGATATGGCCAAACCCAGCTCCTAGGCTAGACCACAGTGGAACATGAAGTGTTGAGATGGACCACTGCTGAACCCACATCCAGAGATCCTTCAGAACAGAGGCGTGAGGATGAAAACAGAAAATGGGCTGATCTTGGAGAAGTTAGGGGACAGCAGATTTGCCCCATGGGTCTTCCCTCCTTGGTGAGCCATTTAAAGTCCATTGCAAATAATGTGACATGTTCTGAGACTAATGAGTTGAATCCTATGGAGAGATCTGAAGAGATCAAGAAAGATGGCGGGGGGTTGGGGCGGGCCGGGGTGGGGAGTAGCAAATGAAGGTGGAGCCCACTGGACAATGGTGATTTGGTGGAGGGCATGGTGTGTTGACATATATCTATGGGGAACCTAGACATAGGAAGTTATTTTAATGTGGAGAATAATGACTACAATAAAAATTATATATATATATACATATATAAAAGAAATATGGCAGGTTGACAAGCATCCATTGAACTTAGAAACATGGATGCCATTGGTGGACTTTGCAAGAGCTGTGCTGATCGTACCCTGGCGTCAGAAACTAGATAGGATTGGTGGAGGGAAGTGAATTTTATTTTCCAGGGCAGGGCAGCTCATCCTAAGACTCAGGTTTGAACCAGCTCAAACCTATGAGCCTGGGAACCTTCTCTGAAGAGCTGAGAGTGTTGGGCAGGTCTAGGGTGGCCTCCATCCCTCCAGGTTGGCTGTAACCAAACTGATCCAGACTTGGATGAGGAACACACACACACACACACACACACACACACACACACACACACACGAGGGCTCCAACATTCACACCACAGCAGACACACACACACAGACCCATGCATATGCCTCAGATACAACCACACACTTTGTCCATCAAACACATTGGCCCAGAAGCCACACACAAATCCTTGTGTCCACAGACCACATCACCGTCTCACCAATCCACCACCGACCCACCCAGCCAGCATGTTCGGACATAGCCACACGACGCCATTTTCACATCTACGACAGGGCTACAGCTCTAGGGGACATGTCTTCTCTGAGAATAGCGCCCCCTGGAGGAGTGGGGGTCCCCACTTTCAACATTCTCTTGTGTCTCCCGCCTGCACAGCCTGGCCGTCCTTACTCCTGACTCTGCACACACTCCGTACTGATGCTTACACGTGCTGACGCTCGCGCTCTGAGGCCGTAACTGGCCGAACACTCGTGTGTGTGCTTAGCCAGTGAACACGAATGCGCCTCCTGCCCGTCGCATAGGCACAGGCAGCGTGCCAGTCAGCGGCGCACATGCTGCGTGACACGCCCGCCCCACCAGTCTGCGGAGACAAGTCCAGCCGGATCAGGTGTGCTGTGCAGCCTGGGAGCTGGCAGGGTCTCTGCCTCGTGTGTCCACTCAGGGACCCCACTGACCAGGCTTCTTATCAGCATACATGTCTTCAGTTGCTGAGGCAAAAGTGTGGCAAATCGCATGGTGGCCCCTCCTTCCTTCCTCCCTCCCTCCTTTCCTTCCTCTTTCCCTCCCTGCCTCTCCCTCCCTGCGTCTCCCTCCCTTCCATCCATCCTTCCTTCCATCCATCCTTCCTTCTTTCCTCCCTCCCTCCCTTCCTCCCTGTCTCTCTCCCTCCCTCATTCCCTTCCTCACTCCCTTCTTTCCTTCCTCCCTGCCCTTCCATCCATCCTTCC